>NKZD01001516.1:0-52658 GCA_002370635.1 Metschnikowia cerradonensis
ACAATTTTACGAGACAAGGCATTGAAAAACAACAATTTTACGAGACAGTGCTTCAAAATCATTAATTTTACGAGAAAGTGCATTGAAAAACAACAATTTTACGAGACAGTGCATCAAAAAACAACAATTTTACGAGAAAGTGCATCAAAAAACAACAATTTTACGAGAAAGTGCATTGAAAATCAACAATTTTACAAAGTATTACAATAAAAATCATCAATTTCACGAGAAAGTGCATCAAAATCAATAATTTTACGCAAGGTTGCAGGATATAAACCCCAGAAGTTCCTAGTCTCACCAATAAAAGTGTTGCATAGAAATGTAAATCCACTACATGAAGTTTTCAACTCATTTTTTAGTATATATGGATATACAGGGATATGTAAGTTGTACCTTACCAGACCGAAATCTTAATACGGGGCGCGGCCACGTTTGTTAGTTATCCACTCGTCTTCTTGGAAAATAGCACCGAATAAAGGCACGCACGGCGCTCTAGGCTTACAGGGCTCGTCTCTACTAGTTTCCCCACCCTTGGTTGCCCTTGGTTGTCAGGACAATCAAGGGTCAGTGAAGGCCGACTCCCACATATATAATGAGGCCTTCGCTACGCCTCTTCATTAGATACCTAATCCAATATCTCTACAGAGGGAGACATACCAAGATGCCTCCCAAAACCAGACCCACCAGATCCAAACCCACCAGATCCAGACCCACCAGATCCAGACCCACCAGATCTCCTTGTACTGACATTGAGGCTCCGCCTATGTCTGAAGTAAACACCTCAACTCAAGTGTTCACTTATCTTGATGAAACAATGAGATCCGTATCTTACAGTCAAAAGAGATCTCTGGACCTTATACCATGGTTACTCTATGGGTCACCTGGTTCCCCAGCATTCCTAGCTGAGCTGGAGTTGAAGATTCTACACGTCTATGACCTGCACATAGGTCATCCCGAACCTGTATACAACCCGCTACGTAGTGCCTTGACTCCGTATGTTGACAGAAGTACCCTTGTTTTTTCGAGGCGAAGATTTACATTTAACCATGCAAAAGGAAGGGCAGGCATACGGACAAACCTATGAAACCTCCGTCTATGAACTCTTTTCAATGAAATCAACTTTAAAAGCGTCGTCGATAAAACGGCTTGAAATAAGAAATGTTCTTGTGCGTTAAATCAGCCGTCAATGGAGTCAATGTATCAGGAGCTTCAATATGAATCCGGCGTTTTGATGGTGTTCCGGCGTTTTGATGGTTTTCCAGCGTTTTGTTGGTTTTCGATAAGTCATGAGGGTCTTGATATAATAGTAATAGAGATCAAGCTTTTTGAAATCAGTATCAGGGTTTCCAACAGCGTATTGAATCCAGGGTGTGCCTGACATCTTGAACTCTTCCCAAATGACTGCAGCAATAGAGCATTCAAAGAAAATCTGTCGAACCTTGCCTGAAATTGCAGTAGAGTAAGGAATACCACAAAGAGGACAGCTGGATGTTGGGAAAATGTGTTGGAGATCATTTCCAAGATGAAATAATTGAACATAGTCATAAGGATAATGAGTCCAAGTGGTTTTCTTGAACTTCATTCAGTATCTCAGCCAATCTCTGGTGCCGGAAAGTTCTTTGATGGTAGCACTGGTCACCAAATGATGATAATAGACCTTTGTTTGCTTGCTTCGACTCTTAAAAAGAGCTACAGTAAACATTCGGCCTTTATAACGCAGAGGAATGTCTGTATAAGGTTCTTGAACACTCTGAACGAGGTCCCCTCTCAGTTGTAAGACATAGGCACCTCGTTGCTCTACATAATCTTCCCATTGGAGCTCCGATGATCCTGACCTGAGAACTGCTCAGCTCTTAGAACCGTCTTGGTAATTTGGAAATAAGGAACCAAATACTCTCCGGCATAATCCGGAAGCCCTTTCAGGATAGAAGACATCCTTCCATAAAAGTATGCTTTCTTATACCGAGAATACTCTTCAATGTCCGTCAAATAAGCCCACTGTTTGTAGGGGTGTACGGGTTTATCTTACTTAACCCTTAGTCTCTTCCAAAATTCTGAAAGTAATTCTATGGCACAGTCTTGATAATATACATCCGCTGGTTGGCCCACGTACCCACTAAAATGCACCCAATCAATTAATTTTATAATGATCATTGGAATGAGAGGAAATCCAGATACGACCATGCTATATGCAGTCGTGTTATTTATCAACCAAGTCAGAGAATTTCTTTTCTTGTGGATTAAAGCAGTTGCAGTACGGTTGAACACAAGAATCACCTCAAAGATATTTTGGACCTTGAGTTTGTGGTTTTGAAGCCGCTTAAGTTTACCCTTTTAGTGAACCACCCATTCCGGCCTCTATACGTGGTCCGGCCTCTATACGGGTTCCTGCTCTGGCCACAGCCGATCATGGATGATGTGAACATCGATACCCTTGGGAAACTCTAAAATGCTGTAAAACAGTACCTCAACGAACATGCATTCTTTCTGCACCTGTCAACAAGCACCTAGAGTGTACGGAGTCAAGGTACTTCGTAGTGTGTTGTATGCAGACCCGTGATATACTATGTGCAGGTTATTGATGAAAAAGGACTTCCATCCCCGGCACACACATCTTGTACTTTGATCCTGTAAGATTCAACTTACATGTCCCAGTATATCAATATATACTAAAACATAAGTTGAAAGATAGTTATCCACTCGTATATGACCTGCATATGGTACATCACTGGCCTGCACACAACACACTACGTAATACCTTGACTCCGTGTGTTGACATTCCCCTGAATCATGTCACTTTAGTTTGATGATTTAAAAATTTAGAAGGCGATGCTCTGCGATGTGTTGAGGGATTTTATCAATAAAAAAATCCTGTCATAATTGATTTCCAAGATTGATCATTTGTCTGTGACCACAAAGTGTCAACAAGTAATTAGCATGAACGAAGTTCGGTGATTCGTAAGGTGGTATGCAAACAGTGATTTATTATGTGTTGTATACTCATGATCAAGCTCTTCGATCCACGACAACACACATCTCGTACTTTCAGCTTGTGGGTTCAACTTTCAAGTCCCTGTATAATAAATAAACCAAAACACGAGTTAAAACATATTTGGCACCTGACCAGAAACAGAAGTCACAAATAGCATTTTGGTGTCGGTCAGGCACATAAAACATTGACACTTTGATATTGTAGAGGGTCACCTCAATATAATATAAAAAGACAACTTCCCGCTAGTTCATAAGAGAACTAAAACATTATCAACTGAGGAAGGATACAGCGGGACGTTTCACAACACAACACCCTCCAATATATATCATTAGAGAGGCATTGATGTTTCCTGGGGACAAGGTTTGGTTCTCATGCGTTACCAGATGGCTGGTACAAAGTGTCAAGTCAATGCGTCGGCCTTCGTATAGCCATTGAGAATTAGTCTAGCTGTAAACCTGAAACCATAAAGCCCCACTTAAACGACGTGCTATATGTTGTAAATCAGCCGAAAGGGTTGACATTCCTTTTGGTGCAACGAAATAATCTGGTGGCTGACCATAACAATTAGCCGTACGGTTCAGGCTCTTGTAAGAATGTAAATGACCGCAACTTGTATTCGTTGATGATTCCTCACTGGGCGGCTTTTCTTAGTCTTATGAAGAATAATGTGTCGTGAAGAGATAACGTGACATGGCAACATTTTTCACCAGAAAAATAGTGACGATTCTTCTAGCAGGATGGATACGCCATCTAGTACTTCGTTCAATGACGGCCATTGCAAAATCGGTATCACGGCCATCATAGTACTTTGCACACGCATGGCCTGGCAATTGTTAAGATCTGACAGCGTAGGCTTCATAATTCCTCCATACGTATTGCCCGGCCCATAGTGGATCTAGCTGTAAAAAGGTAACAGAAATTATTATACCCACCCTTTCAACTATCTTCACTTTTTTCTAGATTCATATCACTATCATGAGTATCTGTGAAAGTCACTTCAAAAGTCCCTAATCAGTGCTTGTTCATTGCTATTGTTGTTTGTACTTATTCTTTTTGCGTATAGTGGGAATGCGGTGCCTTATATATTTCGCCCGGTGGCGTTCCTGCATTTAGCGTGGCTGCAAATAAACTGGGCGGGGCGGGGTGGGAAAGGGGAAATTGTCTATAAAAGCCTCGTTCCCCCCCTTGTGAATATCCACCCCTTTTTTTCTTCCTCTACTCTTCCTCCCCACCCCTTTTTCTCTACTCCCGCATTCCTACTTTACTCACTCACTCCTCCCCTCCTCACCTACTCACTCATATTCAATCTCCTCTCCCTATTCAAATCACCATTCTTTATTTCTCTACAGCCCATTCTATATCTCAATTTTTTACTGCCCATTCTATACTTACATCAGTCCTTTCCATTTTTGGTGGCAATCTTATTCATATGACGGCGTCCATTTAACTATACAGACTCAGGGTTTAGCCAAAAACGAGCTACTTGCATTATGGTCTAACTGAACTATACCGAGGCGTTCCCAGAAAAATTTTTACTTCGCATGGTTGATAGTGAGATGCCTACATGTCGTTGCTTAGCTGGTCACAAGTCATACTTAGTTAGGCTATACCTCACTCGGTGCTGCTACGTCTTATTGTTGGCTGAGCTGAAGCAAACCTATCCCATACTGGCTTACTCACCTTTGATCTGCTTCGAGCTACACTGGCGGCGTTAAAAATAAAATGCAACATTTGTCTCAATCAACCTGCAGTCTGTCTTTCCACCGAGATTTCAGAAAGCCCAAAGGATTGAAAAGCCCCAAGGTTATCAAAAACACAAGAGAGTTAGTAAGAAGAGGCAGACGATCATATTAGGATGGGTACCCTGACCAACCAAACATTTGTCCAATTGCAATTGATACATTGTGATTTACAGTACAGATAAAATACACATTTACTGTGGATCTACACATTATTATATCTGCTGTACTATACATCTTTGAATCTAGTACACCGAGATCTACTGGGCATACTTATTGGGATCAACAGAGCATAACGATAAACCCGTACACCTCTAAGACTTAGGAAAGAATACCGAGATCCACCGCATTCTTATCTACAGGAATGATACCCTGGAGGTCGCTTCATTACTACCAAATCAAGTGACCATACAAGCTTTCTTGCGGTTCATTCAGAATATGTTGAAGAGGACTACGTAAGGAATTACTTGTCCATGTGTCAATCCCACCACATCAAGCCCGGATGTACTGAGGTTTCGACTTTTTTCCGCTCCCCTCGAACGTCACTGAAAACACGTGACCTGATCATGTGATGTGGTCTCGTTTTTCAATTAACACTGCACATTATGAACAGCCCTACCCCACGGCCCACAACACTAAAGATAAGTGCCATCCTATGCCATTATGACTATTTCCTATTTGGGTATAGTTTTTCGCTGATTGTCTGGTACGGGTCGTGTGGCCGGAAGTCCACTATCGCGCAGCTGCGAAACGGTGCTTATCAAGGTGTAGCGGGCGTTCCGCGGAACACCCTATGTGCCGGAGTGCAGGATGGTTTCACGAGCGTCCTCGGAACCTTATATGCCAGTCACACGGGTAGGAGCATAGAGATCCGAGGTCCGATTCGGTGTTTGAAACTTGAGCAAGTATACTGGCTGGCCCCCGGATATAAGCGAGTAGAAGCTTACTCATGCCGAATATTTCAGGAGATCTGCTGGCGTGCATACCGCGTGCGTCGTTCGGTTTCACTCGACGCTTAAAGTTGTTGCGTTAATAGGGCATCGCATTTGCCGTGCAGATACTGCGAATATCTGGCCAATCAATCGCGCGGCATAGGGACGGCACCCGCTTTGTGTGCAAGCCCAGCTTTCTTTTTCGTTCCGAGCGCAGAAAACCTGCACACAGGGTAGCACAAATGGGAGCGGTATCTTAGATGCCTTATCACAGCACCGCCAGCGCATATAAGACGCCGTTCGTAGCCGTGTTGTTGAGGAGGTCAAGATATTGCTACCTGCAGTCTCCACGCTAATCAGGTGTTTCAAAGGGTCACGTGAACCAATCTGCCATCCCCCCTGGCCATCGCATCCCTATTATATAGCTCAGTTTTCCCGGCATCGCAAAATCTCGCACCCAAGCTACCTACACCGGAAACCCCCCTCAAGCCCCCCCTCAAACATATCCCTAATTATGGACGAGAAACACGTGGGCGATATTGCTGCCACCAAGGAAGGTTCGTCGCTAGATGCGTACGAGAAGTCGCTTACGCTGGACCATGGCGAGGCCCAGACCTCCGAGGCCCACCTCTCCTTCTTCAACCGTTGTGCCGCCTACATCAACCTTGAAACCAAAGGTATTGAGTTGGTCACGGATGAAGAGAAGCACGATGATTCCGTGCTTAATGCTGCCTCCATGTGGTGGTCTGCCAATATGGTGATTGCCACTTTCTCGCTTGGAGCCTTGGGTGTGACTGTTTTCGAACTCTCGTTTTTCCAGTGTATCATGGTGATTGTCTTCTTTAATCTTTTAGGTGCTGCCCCTGTGGCATTTTTCTCCATTTTCGGGTGCCGTTTAGGTCTCCGTCAAATGATTTTATCACGTTTCTTGGTTGGAGATTATGGCCAAAGAATCTTTGCGTTCATCAATATGATCGCATGTGTTGGATGGGGTGCAGTCAACATTATGGCGCTGGCGCAACTCTTGAACATCGTTAACAATGGTGCTTGTCCTCCTTGGGCAGGGTGTCTTATTTTGGTGGTGTGCACGATCTTGGTGACGTTTTTCGGCTATAACATCATTCACGCCTATGAGAAATGGTCGTGGATCCCTAACTTGGTGGCTTTCCTTGCGATCCTTGCTCGGATGAAGATTTCGGGTAACTTCACATGGGGAACCACGGTTGGAGGCCCTACCACTGCTGGAAACGTGTTGTCGTTTGGAGGTACTGTTTTCGGGTTCGCCACAGGCTGGACCACTTATGCCTCCGACTATACCGTGTACCAACCCCGGAATGCAAATGCTTATAAGATCTTCTTTGGCATTTTGATTGGATTGTGGTTGCCTTTGGTGTTCACCATGATCTTGGGTTCTGCTTGTGCCACTGGTACACTTACCAACACGAGATGGAAGGAGTTGTACCTGGAAAAGGCCATTGGAGGCTTGGTGTATGCCGTTCTTGTGGAGGACTCATTACATGGATTTGGTCAGTTCTTGTGTGTGATTCTTGCACTTTCCACTGTGGCCAATAATGTGCCCAACATGTACTCGGTGGGTTTATCTGCCCAGAGTGTGTGGTCACCTTTGAAGAAGGTCCCCAGAATCTTTTGGACCGTGGCGGGAAACTTTGTCACATTGGCCATCTGCATCCCTGCGTACTACCACTTCGAGTCGGTGATGGAGAACTTCATGAACCTCATTGGCTACTACCTTGCCATATATGAGTCCATGTCGCTCCTGCAGCACTTTATCTGGAACAAGGGCCGGTTTTCCGCTTATGATTACCTCAACTTCAACGATAAACGGTCGTATCCTGTGGGGTTTGCAGGAGTGTTTGGTTTCTGCTGTGGAGTGGCTGGTGTTGTTCTTGGAATGGGTCAGGTTTGGTACAAGGGAGTGATTGGACGTAGGGTCGGAGACTTTGGAACAGACATTGGCTTTGAATTGGGCGCTGCTTTCTCGTGTATCGGGTTCAACATTGTCCGGTATTTTGAAGTGAAGTACGTCGGACGCTAATGAACAAGCAAGTTCGAGACGTGACCATCGAGTCCCAGTTTGACAAGTGTATAATAGATGTATTGTTGCAAATACAACGAACCATAGAACCACTTGTAGATAACTTATTGCATATTCTTCCCTCTGGTCCGGCTCTGACATGATATTTTGTCACGCCGCAGTAGTCTTTCTTTAATACGAAGACGAGAAACACCCCATGTTTGTTACCAGCCTAAATTGGACGGAAAATCCCCGCTTGTCGGTGATCCAGCGAACCAAATAGTGGTGCACCATGAATAACCGCAAAACCACTTCTAGCAAAGGGCCGCTGTCGATTGATACCTACACTATAAGTATAGTGGGTACAGAATGTAGTAATAGTGCAGACACCGTTTTCGACCGTAGAATCGGAGATACAGCGGTAAAGGAAATAGTCAAACAATCTCTACTTGAGCCTTCCTTGGGTTTTTCACTTGATGTAAGTCTTGTCTGACTGATACGGCATGTAACCTTATTATGGACACATGTTTGCCCACTCTCAAATTTCATTCAAAACATTCATGTTTCTCTTTTTCTCCCAGGATTGTTGGCTACTCCGAGTCGGGTAATTCTCCAACCACCTATTAAGGTTTGAACGGGTAATTTTCAATAAATCACCTTGACGCGAGATTTACAGTGTATCTCAACAGTTGGATGGTCGTATTCATGTTGCATCAATGATTCTGTCCATGTATAGACAAAAATTCCCGTATTAGGCAATTCAATATGTAGATCGGCACTGGTAAACAATATGGTCTATGGCAGAAACCTCTGTAAATCTCCTCAACTAATGTCAATGAATCGATGCTAAAAATGGTTCAAACAAAATACTTGCGTTTGAGAGACCGACGGTCTTGATGTTTTGGTCCAGGCACTCGGTAAGATTTAATTTACCTGCACACGAAAGATTAAACTCTCATTTGTGGAATTTGGTAAGCTGACTCTTCTCCGTTTGGCACTTAAACTTGAATCATTGGTAGGTAACTCTGACATGACTTGTCTTTGGGGACGAATCAGTGGAAAGGACTTTTTCCGTTAAGGGAGCTAGCTGGACTCTACTGATAGACCCAGAAGTAGACTTGGCGTTGTCTTTGACAACTAACTTGTCGAGCGGATTGAGCTCTGCACCAGTATCCACTTAGTTAGAGGATTCTTTTTGAGCACTTGCACCTTGCTGAATGGATGGATCACCCAATAACTGCTTCACGCAATACTCGAGGGGTGGCTCTTCAGTAAATGCCTCAGGATCGAACTTGACTTCGTGGTCAACAATGGCATTGCCATCATCCATGATTAGGGCTTCATCGAAGTCATGACAAAGACTGTTGATCAGGGTCGTATACACACAAATGAAATTTTAGGGATTCAGAAAGCCAAGGGGAATCAGGGTTCTTATATAGTACTCCCCGCTTTTGTGTGCATAATTTGCCACCATTCTGAAACACGCGTGTCTGAAATTTGCTGCAAAAAAAAAAAAGAGGATATATAAATTCGCATATTTCCTACCATATCCTGATTACTAATAATTTCGTAATGAGAAGTCTACATGCATTTGGTTCATTGACATGACTTTGTTTCATTGACATGGCTTTGGTTCATTGATTTTATCGTCAGAAATTTATTTGCACATGATGGAAAGGTTTAATACACAACGATTAAGTTGAACGCCACTCTAGAGTACTACATCGCCCAGGTACTCTACACTGGGATCATAATTCAAAATCTAGTCTGTGTCATTCCCAAACAACCTTTCAATAGTCAGTACGCCAGAATTGTTTGGAATTTCGGGGGGATCACAGAAGACAGAACAAGCCGCAGGAGAACTTGGACGCCAATGTCGACTGATTGATGGAGTACTTCTCTAAGTTGGTTGTGTTAAACAGTCAGGTCTTTGCTACTAAAAAAAGCAGGTTTTCCTTCGCCTTAGCACCAGAGTTTATAAAAGCCTAGAGCTTTAGTCCGAGAATTCATAGTGTCAGTGTCAGTGTCAGAGTCAGTCTCAGTCTCAGTCTCAGTCTCAGTCTCAGTCTCAGTCTCAGTCTCAGTCTCAGTCTCAGTCTCAGTCTCAGTCTCAGTCTCATCACCAAGTCTAACAATCCCTAGAATCAAAGTTCAGAAATCATAGCGGTTCAAGTCTTAGTCTTACTTTCCAAGAATCATAATATTCCTAGTCTGAGAAGTCTCATAAGCTGCGGCAAAACTGATACTAGTACAGTATACTACTAAGAAATTTTCGCGTGGGATGGACTACTATAGACTAGTACAATGTCAGGAGGTATACTTTCGAGTTATCTGGCGAACAGAAACGCTTTAACAAATACCCAAAAAGAAGTCGAGGCATACGCAACAATCTTCGCAAACCCATAATTGCAAAAATAACAAGAAAAAGGCTGGTTATGTTGAGCTTTGTGACTTACTCACGCATAAACTGGAACGATTATGTATCTAAGCTATACTCAAGTTTAACGTCGTCCCTTATTCTATTCCCTTTTCCGCGGGACGTCGTCCACTCTCAGTCTATTCCTGTATATCACTGTTTCATCTGCCCGGCTTACATGCAGTCACCTGGAACATGCACTACATCAGAGTGTAGATTCTTTAACTCCAGCTCAGCTAGGAATGCCGGGGAATCAGGTGGCCCATAGAGTAACCATGGTATAAGGTCCAGAGATCTCTTTTGACTATTGGATATGGATCTCATTGTTTCATCAAGATAAGTGAACACTTGAGTTGAGGTGTTTACTTCAGACATAGGCGGAGCCTCAATGTCAGTACAAGGAGATCTGGTGGGTCTGGATCTGGGAGGCATAGGTATCTGGGAGGCATCTTGGTATGTCTCCCTAGGTAGAGATATTCGATTAGTTAACCCATAAGAGGTATAGCGAAGGCCTCATTATATATATGGGAGTCGGCCTTCACTGACCCTTGGTTATCAGGACAACCACGGGTGGGGAAACTAGTAGAGACGTGCCCTGCAAGCCTAGATTCGGTGCTATTTTCCAACACAGAGATGTACTGATTCCTCATGTTTCAACAGTTTTTAGTGTCCTTTAACAATTGCGCGCAGTTTTTGGCATACATTCACATCATGAGTGTCAGGGTTTTCACATGGTTTATGTTTATTATAGTGTTTTTTCAAAACTCTTTAAACCAGCGTGACCAAACGATTTAAACCAATTATTCAAAAAAGTTTCCAACTCCCCTAACAACGTGTTGTATACAGGATTACAAGGTATAAATTACCTAACACTAATTGAACATCTCCGAGAGCTGTTTCTGGTGGGTCTAGTAGTAGAGGACATCTTGATATGTTTCCTCCTAGATGATATCCTGATTAGTTAACTAACACTAGGATATGGACCAGAGTTCCATCTTATATAGATTTCAGGAACTCTCATAAACTTTCCACACAAGAATGATGTGAGAGCTAGATCTTTCTATTATATATATATGTATATATATATATATAGAAAAGGTAAGTATAGCATCAAGAAGTAAGTATAACTCACTCTAGGATTTTCATGAGTGTGCGGCTTGTGCGGCTTCCTTTTCTGAAATGATCATTCATTGCTCACTTTCAACACTCCCTCAGAAGGTTTATCTCTCATATACCCTAAATCTCTCAATTTAGTAAAGGGTACAGGTACTCTTGTGAGGGGTTTGGTCAACTTTGTCATGTGTACTTAGATAGGAAACATTAATTTCACAAGGAAACCAGTTCAGTTCCGTCAGTATTTTCACCCTTGACCCTTGATTGGAACTTGAGCCTTGATTGGAACTTGACCCTTGATTGGAACTTTTGATTGGAACTTGACCCTTGCTTGGAACTTGACCCTTGATTGGAACTTGACCCTTGATTGATACTGCAAGACTTCTGTCCCAAATGTAGTACCATATGAGGCAATCCTCCAGATTTAAGATTTCATAATATTGAATACTAATGAAAGTTGGTTTGAAAGACTGTGCTAAGGGGAACGAAACTTTTTGAATTATTGGTTTATTTAATTCTGCTAGTGTGGTTTGAATCGTTTTGTCGCGCTGGTTTAAATACTTTTGAAAATCCCTGTAAACGCGGGTCTTGGGGAAAAAACATCTGGTGGCTGTAAAATGGCACCATGTGGCTGTAACATGGCGGAGTGCCAGTATCCAGACCTACCCGCTGTTGTAAAATTCCTTAAACAAGTCATAGTGTGACCTATTGATCTATAAGTAGACGTCACCGATGAAATCAGGGTCCTTTATTCAGGGTCCGTTATTCAGGGTCTGGTGGGTGCCTTAACGGGGGGCACCTTATACATTCAGTTCGTCCACCATTCCAGGACCAATCCACCAATAGTACTAGCAGAAAACCAATTGCGTTGAAATTTGTCATCCAATTCCGTTGAACTTTGTCATCCAATTCCGTTGAAATTAGTAATTCGTAGCCGTTCAACTTTGTAATTCGTAGGTTTACAGTTGTGCTACTAATCTACTAGAAAGTAGTGATACTCTTTTTTGCTGCTTCTTTTGGGTGTACGGGTTTTTTGTATGCAATATACAGATCTTTAAGTCGGGTGTAAGGATCTGATATTCGTGGTGTACGGATGTCTTTGTCGGATGTACGGATCTTCTCAAATCTCGCACTTTCTCCCAGCGCGCAGCAAAACAATACCCATGGACACTGCATTTATACTTGGAGGCACATATCTTGCGCTTTCTGTGGTCATTTTGGCAAGCAAACAAGTCACGTGGCTTCACGGCTTTCTTCACTATGGCAAAGTTAAGCTCGACCGTATGCAGAACGTCCTGGAGGATGCCCGGCCTCTTCGGCATCTCGCTCTACGGCTCGTCTCTACTCTCTGCGACTTGACGGTGCCCAAGAAATGGTTTGCTCACTTTTACTATGTGTACGGAGCTTTGTTGATGGCTGTTGCATTATACAGGGCTCATAACCTTTTATTGGGCTATCGATACGCCCTAATATGGTCTCTTTTGACGCTTCAGGCATTTCGTCGTATCTATGAGTGTCGTCACGTGACAAAATGGAATCTGGCTTCCCGCATGCACGTGACCCACTACCTCGCAGGTCTCTATTTTTATATTGCAATGCCAGTCACGTGCGCAATGGGTCTCACCGCCTCCTCTACTGAAATGCCTGCTTGGCCCCTTCTGTTTTTGGTGATTACTTTTTTTGCAGCATTTTCCTGGGACCAGCACCGTAATCACGTGCACTTGGCGCTGCTACGCAAGTACAGTACACCATATGCAGGATTATTCCGTCACGTGCTGAGCCCTCACTATCTCGATGAAATTGGCATCTATACCTGTATCACATTCCTTGCATGCGCCCACGGAATACAGTGTGTGGCAGATGGAGTGCTAGTATGCAGTATGCTCTTTGTATGCGTGAACTTAGCGGTGAGTAGCATCGAAACAAATCAGTACTATCGACGCCGCTTTCCTGCATATAAAGTCAAATGGGCTCTTATTCCCAAACTTCTATAGACACTGGACGTTCATTATACAAACATTTCTCCCATTCTTAGTTGCGTGCATGTAAAGTTATTCTTCTCTCCATGCACAAGCTTGGGTGTACGTACACGCAAGAATAATTGAGAAGGTATTGTGCGGTGTGCAGCGTTGCAAACACCACGCGAGAGCCTGCATATCCACGGCCTGCATACTGATGGCCTGCATTTGACGTGCGGGCCTGCATGGTAAGATTATTGATCTCACACCAGCTTCTTTTCATTACAGCAATGCCCACACAGCCAGATTGCCCCGTATATATCAGTCTACGATCAGATGGTAAATCCAAGGTCAAGGGCAGCCCGGGCGTGCCAAACTCAATCGTATGTGTACCCTTCTTCCTCACACCACGACATAGTCTACCCCAGAAATGAGCAACTCACTACATAAACAATAGTACTTGGACTACAATCAGGAGAGGTATCTATCACACACCAAGAAATATACCAGAGTTGCCTTGTTCAGCAGTGCCTCGATCATTTCCTAATCGGGCCATCTCCCAACTCCCCAAACCCCTGAACGTGTCGCTATCAATTTCAACCCCCAACCAAATACTAACTACAGCCCCGCATAGAAACAGTCATCGAGGTCCGCCCAGCTAAAGGACTCCCCTTCAATTGCCGGTATGTGGGAGTCGAACTCACGACGCAGCAACGCGTGACTCCGCCGTCGACCTTGGCCTCTACGCTAGGCACTACCCTCGGAAATAGTGATGCAGTTAAAACCACCAAGTCGTTCGAGGCACCCAAAATCTTTGCACCGCCCTACGGCGAATTCTACCAAGAGGTGTTGGCACTTGACATCCCCGTACTCATACCCTTGGACCGCCAGCTCCCGGCCAGCGGCTACTTTGACCGGTGGAATGCGTTGACTGTACACCAGCTTACGGTGCACGTGACCCTCGGCCGCACCGTCGATTCCGAGCACCACTACCTGCACTCCTTCCCCATAGCCATCAAGTTTTACGATAACCTCCCGCTCTACCGGCAATTCAACGATACTGTGCGAGATGCCAACGTTTCGAGCGATGACCAAATCCTTACGGAAACGGAGATGCCGGTTTCCTGTGTGGGGCCGCAGGATATGGTGGAGGTGCGCACGGTCGTGCGTTCGAATCCTAGCAACGTCAAACGGAAAAAGGGCCTCACGTTGAAATACGTTTCATTGCAACTTCAGGAAGTGTTTGAGTGTCATGATGCAGGACTCCCCAAACACAGAGAAGTGTCGTTGTACCTGCACACAGTGGATAAGGCAAAGATGCCCTTGAGTACTGCAGGTGAGCACACCACCTTCCAGTTCCCACTCCCACACCCCGCCGACGAGTTGGCCCTATATGAACCGCATAGCATACAGGATGTCCTGGAAGGCCACGTAACTGTGCCATCAGCAGCTTTCAACCGCAACCGGAACTTCCCCAAACTTGCCCAGGGAATCCCCTTCACTCACGTGCAGAGCTTCTCTATGCAGGGCCGGTTCTATTCGTTACGTTATGAGATTCGGGTTACCGCCAAAACGTCCCACAAGTCCATTGTTTCCGTCCTACCGCTAACTGTCTCTCCCTATAATCGGCAGAGCTGCGAGTACATCATGCAGTGGATTGTCAGTGAGTGCCAGAAGGCACGTGACCGGTTCGGCAAGCATGTGATTGCTGATATCGTCGCTATGCACAGGACTGACGACGTATTCCAGGCCCTACGGCCGTTTTGTCCGCCTCCCACGGTGTATCCTTATTCAAGGCACAGTTTGCAGCAATTAGGGTTTAACCCTGAAGCCTTTGGGAGTGTACCTAGTGCCAGTGATTTCGTGGCGTATATAGATTGAGCTGGTGCACGGGTGTAGGGACGAAGTCGTCCGTATGTGGTTTCCCAGTCTCCCAGATTCCCGGATTCCCAGATTTCCAGATTTCCAGATTCCCAGATTTATCCCGCATCCATGAATAGAGACCATTTCTTGGTTAAAAACTCCGTAATAGGTATCACGCAGTATACCATAAAACCGGCTCTGAACTGATCCAAAAGAAAAGTTGTAGCACCAACAACTGGACCCCCAAACTGTAACCAGAATCTGGATCCATTGCGACCACATCGTACTAGCCTCGAAATATCTAGGCAATTCAGAAATTCAGAAATCAAGGAATCCATACTTATAAAATGGTCGTGCGCGACTCATAATATCACCAGTTCCAACACCCGCATTCACCTCAATTCTCCCACTTGCCTCCATGCTTCCCTATGCTCCCACCCAGACCACGTCATATACCGCCAGTGACCACCCGCACGTGAACTTCCACGAACCTGTTCTGCGGCTGGCGCTATTCAAAACTCCCGCCCACAAAGCCGTGTACGAGAGCTTGGGAGAGGTGTACGCCATTATATGCACCACCCAGACCGTCGAGACGGCGTACACCCGGGATTACATCACCGACAAGGAGAAGTACACCGCCACGATTCTCAGGCTTGTCAGCCAATATAAGGTTCTTCTCCTGGGGCTCCAGAAACAGGACGGAGACCATGGTCGTGTGGTGCACGAGATTCTCCCCCGACTTTCGTCCGACGGGTCCGATTTCCTATCTGTTTTCTGCCTCCAATTCGGCCTCGAGTGTCCCTTGGCCATAGACAGACTCCTGCAGGGGGTGCCCGCCACCATTGAGCAGATGGGCCTGAAAATCGAGGATAAAGTCGATGTTCCGAAAGTCGATGGACTTATAACCCCGGCTACGGATATCAGTTCCGGCTCCGGCGCCCGCTTGGTCGCTGAAGCAACTGGTAACTTCATCACGCTTATGGATGCTTTGAAATTGGACTATAATTCCAAAAGCCAGCTCCATCCACTTCTAAGCAATTTGGTGATTTCACTCAATGAGCTCATTCTGAAGGAAACAGAGGCTCCGGTAGAGTTTGCGTCCAAACCCAAGCTTGTGAGCTGGCTCATTAAGTTGAATGGACTTTCGGAGACGGAGACGTTGACCCACGCCGAATGTGACGAGTTCTTGGAGCATGTGGACATGGCTTACCATGGTTTCTATAACTCCCTCTAGACATCAAGATCTTGTGACATAATAGTTCCAATTTCATGGATTTGGTATTAGTGGTTAGAATTTGAGTGCTAGTCGAGGCATTTGAAGGAATGGGTTCTTGTTATAGGTATGGGTAGTAGTCAGAAGTGAATACCACTAGATAGGAACGCCTTAAAATCGTTGGGACCAACTATTATAAATCGAGGATTTGAAAAAGCGAGTGTTGGTGACGATGAACTATTGGTTGTGGATGGATATGTGGTAGTAGACTATTCCGTGATATCAACCACTGACAGAGATTGGTTAACTGTCGTTTTAATGATCTCTAATGTTCATTGAATGACCAGCATGAAAATATGACAGAGAACCAAATCACAGCGGTAAATAATGGTCTATATCTCTGAAACATTAGTTGAGCTTGAACACAGTGTATATTGAGGTATTCGTTCACGGGATCGGAAGCTGAGAAGGCAAGAAGGACAAATCCTAAGTTAGTACATATTGGAGAGAATAGCTTTTTGGAACCATGATTTCCAAATGACTGTTTGATTTCGGGATTTGGAATAAAACGGGGATAGATCAAAGAATATCAAAAGGAAGCCCAAGGGAAGATCAAGAAAGACCAAAGGAAGTTCAAGACAGGATCAAAGAAGACAAAATGAAGAACAAATGGAGAAAGACTTGGGAAAATCTGGTGATAGATTCATAAACAATCAAATATGTAAAGCCTTAGCCAAAAATACAACCAAGTATTTCTTCCAGAAACTTCACTTTTTTCTTTCAATCAATGCAACAGAAACTGGAACACATACTTCCGCTGTTTGACATGCTTTTGTCAATAAACGAGTATCAGAATATTTGTCAGAAGATGGCCAAGGTTCCAACTGTATCGTCTAACGTCCCAATAATCCGTATATGAAAATACCCAACTTCAAGTGACCCTTTCTTGTAATGGCTAAAGTCCCTTAAAATTGACCCCAAGGTCTCAGAATCATAGTTGAAGAAAGCTCGTAGTTTTGTTGACCGAGTGCCTCAGCATCTTTCATGAAGACAAGAAATCACCAAAAGAAATGAATGCTAAACATTCACATAATCACGTATGGCCTCCAAATATTGTTCACGAAAGCACTCAATCGGAATCTGACTCTCTATGCCTGTGCAAATTCCAGAACCTCGAATACTAGAATCTCGAATCAGGCCTTCAAGGTTAGTCTGTGATAAGTTGAGTTTATCCCTGTGAGGAAAGAAAAAAATGACGTAGGCAAATGAAAGGAGGGGATAATTGACGTAGGCAAATGGAAGGAGGAAAGAGATGTAGTAAGCAAAAGAGACGAGGAGAGAACGAAATGTCGGAGGCAAAAGAGACAAGAAGAGAAGGAAATGTCGTAGGCAAAAGAGACAAGAAGAGAAGGAAACTTTGTGAGCAAAAAAAAGGAGTAAATTAGTGAAGAAAAAAGTAGTGGCGAATTTGGGGGGGGGACTCGTTTTTATATCCTTTTCGTTGTCACCCCGCCCTGTTTATTTGCAGCCACCATGTATGCAGGAGTGGCGAACCGCGAGAAATATATAAGGAACCGCATTCCGCCTGTTCCAATCTTGAGGGAGAAAAAAATATAGTACCATTTAAGGAGTCCACTTAAAAAGACTGGAAACCTGAAAGACTGGAAACCTGGAAGACTGGAAGACTGGAAGCTATACTGAGGGTGTCAGAGAATCAAATAGCTGTCGTCTATTAATTAATTGACTATTGACTCATTGCTTACTGATTTATGTCTACTAAGGACTACTGATCACTGATTACTGCTGACTACTACTGACTTTTAATGTCTACTGCTGATACACCTTTGTTTAGTTATTGTTAAATTAGTGTTTTTTTAGTGGATACTCAGTGGTTGCTTAGTGGTTACTTAGTGTCTGGTAACAGTTGCTACTCGCGAACTCATTACTAGCTACTAATTCCTGTTAGGTGATTAGTTAATACTGACTAAAGACTACTACTGACTACTGCTGGTTTCTAATTACTAATTACTGCCTACTGAATACCTTACTGACGACTGACTATTTATTACTGACTAGTGCTGGCTACTACTGATACAGTTTTTTTATATGTGACTAAAGCCTACATACGCTTTACAGATTAGTGCTGGCTTAGTGCTTACTTAGTGTTTTCTTAGAACTGGCTTATCACTGGCTTCTAGCTCCCTGCTTGCTGACGACTGACTAATGGCTACACTATTCACCATACTACTGACTACATACCCTATAATTTTGTTGCTCTCTTTGTGCATAGTTGGTGATTAGAGACTAATTACAGCATATTTACTAATAGCTACTGACTACCCTACTGACTATTGAATACCCTACTGACTATTGACTACCCTACTGACTATTGACTACCCTATTGACTATACACACTTCACTACTTGTTGCTGACTTAGAAGTTACTTAGCGACTACTGATTACTGATTACTGATTACTGACAACATACTATCTTTTGCTCACTTAGTAATTACTATGTTCTTAGCAACAGATTACGCCGTGCTTGCCAAAAACTTATTAATACTGTCTGCTGTCTATTGATTACTGTCTGGTAGCTACTAATAACTACTGGTGGCTACTAATGACTACTGTTAACTACCACTGATTACTAATTACTGGTTAATTGCTGCTGAGTACCAATTACTGGTTACTAGTTAATGATTGCTAATTACTGAGTGCTAATTACCTTCCAGTGACTACTGACTACTGAATACTGAATACTGGCTATTGGCTACGTACACATTACTACCAAGTGGTTACTGGTGCATCGTGACTATTTGCGACTCACCAACTCACAGTGCTTAGTGACTGCTAACTTCCATTGACTGCACTACTACTGACTTCTGTCTACTTACCAAGTACTTACCGACCACGTGCTACTTCTTATTGACTCCTGACTCTCATTGACTCCCCAATTTTATTAACTCCCAACTTTCATTGATCATGCTGTTATTGACTACACTTTCATTGACAATACTGTTATTGGCTACACTTTCATTGATCATGCTGTTATTGACTACAATTTCATTGACAATGCTGTTATTGACTATTCATGACCCAATACTGACAGTCTTACCATTGACTATCCTTTTACGGAATGTGTTACAGTTACTTTAGTCAAAAGAAAACTATAGAACATATCACAATCTGCCAGATGGACTAGAATCCCTGACATTTACCATCAACCTTCTATACCCCGGGCTAGTCTATATAATAAGTCCCAATACATCCTCGTGGAATCATTAACCAGAAACCTTATTAACCAGGTACTAAGACGAGGGAACAGATTACATGAAACGTTCGAAATATACAATTCAGAGGTGTTGTTTCGGAAATAAACGGGCAACCCAATATGGAGATAGAGGACTCTTATACCTTGGCCATGTCCCTGCTGTGATGAAAAAAAAAAAACCGAATTGAGTTATTGGTAGTGCCCAGCTCATAGTGAAACTATATTAACTTCTACTAACTCTTGCATGTATACCAGTACCGAACTAATACTTTCAGTCAGCAAGAAACTTGATTGTGGGAATATGGGGTGGTGGGTTGTGTGATTTAAAGTGGAATTTGACGAACCAATCGTATAATGAGCTGAGGCACCAATGGACAGTGAATGAATCATTAGTGTGTGAATATTCTAATCCCGACAAAAATGGTATTCCAAATCAATGGAGTTCTGCATTCCAAATTCGGTCATTGAAATAGGGTCTCAATTACCGAGTCGTTTCCCCAAAAATCAGTCCCAAAACAGTAACTAGCTAATCAGCTAGTATTATCAGCGAAGTGACCAATAGTGCCAATACCACCAACTGCATCATATCAACACCATTCAAGTCAGCAATTGATAGTACTGATATTAATAGCACTATCAAGCAAGTGAAAAACAGTGACAATACCACCAATCTCAGCTGACGGGTACCATGAGTCACTAGTACCACCAATAGTATCAATGGTCAATGGTCAATGATCAATGGTATTAGTTCAGAGCAAAGCGGAACACTTGCAGTATTGATCAAACAATAGACTCGATTTGCTCGGCATAGCTCAAAACATTCTTAATGATGGCCGCATTGTCCGAAACGGAATTGGAGGTTTGTTCAGCCACGAAATACACCACACCGTTCTCAAAGGTCCAGTGGCCTGCATCCAACAGCTCCTTTACCGACGCTTCAAAGGCAGAGTCAGAACTTTCCTGTGGATAGTACAACAAGGTCTTACAGTTAGACACCGGAATGGAGGCATTTGTCTTCTCCAAAGAACGAGCAATCTCAAAGCGCAAAGTGGTGACCAAACTATCCTTGAAATGGTGGAATTCCGGGCACGGCACCAACGAGTCGTTCTGCAACAGTTTCCAGACCTTCAAGTAATTGCCCTCCATCAAATTACGCTCAAACTCAATGGGGTAGCGCAAGAACTGGTCCTTCTCCACATTGACCAACGGAGAACTATAGATGGATTCCAACTCAATGTGGAACTGCAGCGTCAGCCCCTGCGATAGCAAGTATAGCAAGTTCAAGGCTATGACCTTGGTACGGTCAGTATTGAGTTCGCCTTCCGAGTGTAACTTGAAACACGAGTAAAACGGCGTCAAACTCAGGAAGTAGTTTTCAAATACCGTATATTCTTTGGAAAGCAACAGTGAAAGGGCACCAATTTCAAGAAGCCGCTCAGCCACCTTTAAATCGTTGATTTGGTCAGCAGTGGTGGTGTTCAGAGGCAAGGGTACCAAGAGATTGTGCTTAACAAGCTCAACCTTTACGGGAGTCAATACCTTGAGGCACTGCACATAGTCTCCTTGATCAAAGAGATGGTATAAGTCCTGAGAGAGTTTGGAGAGGGCCATGGCGGACGTAAAGATGGAGAGTGGCGTTATGTGTTGAGAGGAATATAAAGAGTGAGTATTGGGTTGGGATTGATAATCGCGCGCGGTGTACGGGTCCACCCACCACCCAGATTTCGGTCGTCTACATGTCTACATGTCTACATGTTTACATGTCTGCATGTCTACATGTCTACCTGTCTACTTGTCTACTTGTCTATTACCCTTTTAGTACGTTCGCTTAAAGTGCAGTTGCTTGCTCTGGGATACTGTTCTTAGCCATGTATATATGGGAACATCCAACCGTCCATTTCTCCACAAAAAGCCTTTTTGGAGAGCCAGCTAAAGTTTTAAAATAAACTCATTTTCGTCATAACTGTATATTAAGAAGGGGTCTTTATTGTGTGTAGGCCACTACGAAGAGGTAAGCATGGGTCACGTGACCATTCCGAGGATAGTCAGCTCATTGGTCAACATAATACAATTACCTTGAAATTGAATTTCAAGCCGAGTTTTTGTACCGTTGTCTCCATAGATTAAATAATACTTCACTATATACTGCTACACTCTACATACTATAGATGTTGAACTTGCAGGATGTCTATACTTGTTTGGATCACGTGCTGTGGGCACGTGAGGAAGTGAGACAAGTTCATGGTCGTACAGTGGGGCATGCAAGGGTTGGATAACACTTGCTGCATGTGCAGATGAGCACATTTCTAACACTGATCGGGAAAGGGGTCTACGACACCCTACGACAGGAGTGGAGGAACCCCGCACCTTGGTTGACATAGCAACCAAGATCCTGGATACATAAGGAGGGCGTTGCCCGTTCTAGTGAACGAGCATTGATAGAGAGGTCAATCACGTGAACCCTAGTTTAGTTATCAAAGGAATACAACATATGAGTACAACAACTTCTCTGCCTTACTTAAAGAAGTTGTTAGACAACGGACGCACTCGCATTCCGGTATACATGAGTGTAAAGGATAATGCTCGACAATAGACACTACAGACACTACAGACACTCTACATACTATAGACACTACAGACACTCTACATACTATAGACACTACAGACACTCTACATACTGCAGACACTACAGACACTCTACATACTGCAGACACTACAGACACTCTACATACTGCAGACGCTACAGACAATATAGACTTATTCCAAAGACTTTTGAGTCCCCTCCAAAAGCTACTAAAGACTAAGCTTGACTAGTACTTTATTTTCAAGCTAGTGGTAGGAAATCTCAAATTACTAGGGTTCGCATTTTTTCCCACTAGTGCACTACATTGTGTCTTGAACATCAACTAATATTCATAATCATCAATAAATCCATTACTGGAATTACCCATGAAATTACGATCTTTCCTGAATCCAATGTTTTCCCAAAATAGACTAACATTAAAACTGTACCAACAAAAAAGAAAAAAAAAAAGAAAAAAAAAGAAAAAATATATGTATATGTAATCTTATGGTATACACCTGGGTCACTTACTACTTAGTGGAGAGTGTAGTATATAGTGTTGAGAATTTGCGTGAACTCTCTGGTAACTTGGAATTGTTATGGCATTGGCCTCCAATAATTCTCTCAAGTATGTTGCTTCGGGGTTCATCTTAGGTCACTTATATTCTTCTCTAAACTAGATATCGGTGAACCCTTCTCACAATAGATACTGCTCAAACTAGAGCGGGTTCCTCTCTATATATAGTTAGGTCCCGGGGAACACCTAAACCGCACTGTCTCTTTCATCCATCTCTCTCACCTACATTTGTTTTCTTCCAAGACAATGGCCCAGAGCTGGACAAGAGCTGGACAAGAGCTGGACAAGAGCTGGACAAGAGCTGGAAAAAAGCCCAACACGGCTTAGTTAGCTATTGTCTCCCTTCAACAATACCCAACATTGTTTTGTAAGAACTTAGCAGTCACCAACTCTGTTAGTCTTATATGTCGAACGTAATCCTTACGTCCTATAGTTTATCATGGTACGTATTGAACCTGGAATAGACGAGGAACTCCCTGATTTATCCAAGGGAGGAAAACCTCACTGTTATATACACTGGTTGTATGCAACCGTGCATATACATGAAACACAAGCACGTTGTATGCAAGTGTTACCCGACCGTGTTACCCGACCGGGATACCTTGCATCTCAGTATCCTTGTGAAATCGTTTCCTAACATTATTTCATCTGGATGCCTTCACTGGAACATGTAGTACCCGCACATATGCAGGTCCCTCATCACATGTTCCGCAAGTTCGGTTGAACATACCCTTCTATACTTTAGGTTGAGGCACGTATTATTGGTCACGTACAGATTCGCCAAGCCCTACGGGGGCGCGAATGGAGACATCTGTGACCGCTCTTATCTGAGAGAAACTGAAACACCCCGAGGTCACGTGAGTGTCCTGCATGTGGCTGTGGCCAGCGTCGAGCTGGTAGAGACTATAAAAATTGGAGCGTAAGCTCTGGTTTACGAAAGTCATTGATTACAGCGGTATAATCAATCCCGAAGAATAAGAATAGTATCAATAAGATGACTAGTACTATGGGAACTACAACTGATGATGTAGATAACGTGACTTCACCCTTCTTGAAGTCACACTTGACTAAAGAACAAATCTCGCTTCCTAGATACTTGACAATAATGTCAAATGCCGATCTGGAAAAAGTTCAACATATACAGTGTTTTTCAAAAGTATTCAAACCAGCGTGGCAAAACGATTCAAACCAAATTAAACAAACCAAATTAATCATAAGCCCTAACATGTTAGAGCTTTGAAGCAGGTCGACGGGATGTTAAAACAAAGTTATATATCAGTTGTATATTAGAATACGGTACAGTGTTTTTCAAAAGTATTCAAAGCAGTGCGACAAAATGTTTCGAACCCCTTCCCCTTCGCACACTCTTTCAAACCAAATGGACAAATTATGTATACAGGATAACAAGGAAACCAGTTCAGTTCAGTTCAGTTCAGTTCAGTTCAGTTTTGTCCGTTTTTCTCCCTTGATTGGTACTGCAAGACTTCTGTCTCAAATATAGTACCATATGAGGCAATCCTCCAGATTTAAGGGGTGATTTCAGAATATTGAATTCTAATAAAAGTTGGTATGAAACATTATGCCATTTGGTTTGAATCATTATGTCTTCTTGGTTCGAACCATTCTGTCTTCTTGGTTTGAACCATTCTGTCTTCTTGGTTTGAACCATTCTGTCATGCTGGTTTGAATAGTTTTGAAAAACACTGTATTATGACTTAAAGGAATCCCTAAGGATCATCTAATCAGGCTGACCTGTATGTGTTTAAAAACTTTCTGGGTGTTTCGAATAATCCCTTCGGATACTTTCCTAAAACAACTAACCTTCGAAATGGGCTTTACTTCTTGAATCCCATTGGCTCATTTTGAATCCCGGTCGGGGTTCCTCTCTGTCGCATGCATCCCTTATTATGTATCTGGTGCACCGTACCCATGGCATGGTTACCATGGAATGGTTACGGGTTGAGGCCGGTCTCCGGCTTAGCCTAGTTAGTAGGATCCATGAGCACTGAATACTCAATTCTAGCTCTCATAGGATTTTTCCTAACATAACAAGGTCAGGATCACGCTTTCTCCATCCCAACACAGATAGTCGAAAGGAGGAAGAAAAGGGACAACAAACCGATTTACAGCCAGAAAAGAAAACCGATTCACAGCCAGAAAAACAAACCGACTCACAGCCAGAAAAGAAAACCGATTCACAGCCAGCAAAACAAACCGACTCAAAAGCAGATTCAAAACCTGAAGTCCTAAATGGCGCTTTCAGGCCAAAGCAAATCTTCGAACATTGGAAATCTCAATGGTTCGTAACAACAAGGCTACTCTACCACTTACAATACCATGGTCCCACTAAGTCGTATACTTAGGATCTCAAAAATATCATTTTACTTCAAGTGCATCACTGAGAATTTCTGTCCCAGAATCATTCACTATATGGTCTCGAGCTTTTAACAAGCTTATAGTTGTATACAGGATATCAAGGAAACCAGTTCAGTTCAGTTCAGTTCAGTTCAGTTCAGTTCAGTTTTGTCCGTTTTTTTCCCTTGATTGGAACTTGACCCTTGATTGGTACTGCAAGACTTTTGTCCCAAATTTAAGTACATATGAGTCAATCCTCCAGATTTCAGATTTCAGATTTCAGATTTCAGATTTAAGATTTAAGATTTCAGAATTCAGAATTCAGAATATTGAATACTAATGAAAGTTGGTTTGAAAGACTGTGCGAAGGAAGTACGAAACTTTTTAAATTATTGGTTTATTTAATTTTGCTAGTGTGGTTCGAAACATTTTGTGGCGCTGGTTTGAATAGTTTTGAAAAACACTGTATATGATGTATAATTATGAGCACTGGTCTTGATATGGTATGCAATAGCTTGACCGGAATTGGCCGGAATTGGGGGCCGCGGCCGGAATTGTCCAACCGCAAGACTTCCAAAAGTCCACCACGCGAACGTTTTCAACTAAAAAAATATACATTGTGAAGTCCGGAATTCCAGGATTCTAACAAACCCACTATTCTTTTCGTGCGATGAAAAAAAAGGTTGTTTGCGTTGGGCCTTTTTCTGCTGAGGTATCCTGGTGTACGGGTGTTTCCCCGGTTTCGCAACCCCCGGTTTCCGCGCCCCTCCCCCCAGTTCCGGCCAGCCTATAAAAAAATTACTACTTAAGTAGTCGGCCAGGGAGTTGGCGTATCCAGCTGGTTGTTGCTAAGTCTGACCGGAAAAACTGCCCACATTCCGACCTGGTACCTCGGGTTTATCACATTCCGAACTGGTACCTCGGGTTTACCACATTCCATCCTGGTGCTTTATACCATGGTGACTGAGGATGTGGTATTCTGGAATGACCATCGTCAGATCAGACGTCGTAGGCTTCATAAGACCTCTATGGGTAGCGCCCTGCCCATCACGGATCTACCCGTACACCCCTAAGTAGTATAGTAGTATAGTCAGGGCTCATAACCCTTTGAACTAATAACAATTGTAGAGGTATAATCGGGAAGTTGACTAGTCAAAAGTCCCTTTAGGTATGGTGATTTAAGTCTCTTCATAATTGGGGGTGTGATTGCCAATGTAGTGGACATCCATTTGATACTGTTTCCTAATGTAGAATATAATATTCATGTTTATTCAGATACAGTACAGCCAGTAGAGTATAGAAGTAGATTATTGGATTATAGTATTGGTTTATAGTAGATTATTGGATTATAGTATTGGTTTATAGTAGATTATTAGATTATAGTATTGAATTATAGTAGATTATTGCATTATAGTATTGGATTATAGTAAATTATTGCATTATAGTAGGTAGTAGTAGAGTGAGTTGTTAGATTCTTGTTACGTCAGATACTCTGTTTACTATGACTTTTTTCTTTTTTTTTGTTGATGGTTCTCCAGAGGGAGAAATCAGGCCACTTGAAAAGTTGTCAATGGCGTCGCCTAGTCAACTGGTTTTTGTTAGGTGCAAGAGGAAAACTCACCACATTCTATCGTGATGCCTCGGGCTTACATCTTTCCACCCTGGTAGCTCATTCCACCCTGGTACGTTATTCCACCCTGGTACCTCGTTCAATGATGGTAGAGAAGTGGCACAATGGAATGGCCATTTTTAGGATTGGAGCTTAGGCTTAAAATACTGAAATAGTAGAATACTACAGAAGGTGGTTCTAACACCATACTAATATATAGTATGGTACTTTATACTTTAACTCATAGTAGTGTAAAACTCTCCAGTCGTCTTCTCTACTGTATACTACTCTATATACTCTACTACTATATACTCTACTTTACTACTGTATACTATACTCTACTACTGTATACTATTCTCTACTACTCTACTACTCTATACAATACTATACTACTCTATACAATACTATACTATACTATACTACTCTATACTATACTATAGTACTCTATACAATACTATACTCTACTATACTACTCTATACTATACTATACTACTTTAGACTATACTCTACTACTCTATACTATACTCTACTATACTACTCTATACTATACTCTACTACTCTATACTATACTCTACTACTCGATACTATGTACATTAGACAACACATGTTCCGCAACGATAGTTCGAGCCCCAGGTGGACTATAGATTAACCATGGTGTAATGTCCAAAGGACAGTTACTGAAGGACACTATCCTCATATTTTTGTCAGGATATGTAAGCACTTGGGGAGTGTTTACTTCAAGAGAGGAGGAAGATGTAGAGTTTTCAGTGTCAATTGAAGTTCTGTGTCAATTGGAGTTCAGTGTCAGTTGAAATTCAGTGTCAATTGAAGTCCTGTGTCAATTGGAGTTCCGTGTCAATTGGAGTTCAGTGTCAATTGAAATTCAGTGTCCATTAAAGTATTGGTGGTCTGGTCTTCGGAGACATCTTGGTATGCCCCAGACAGATTGATATATTGATTGAGTTTTTTAAAACAGATGGATATGGTCTAGACTCCCTTATATATATGGGAGGTCTACCTTCACGGCACCAGGCGGTTGAAGTAACCACAGGTGCTTATGAAGAAAGGTGCTCATGAAGAAAGGTGCTCATGAAGAAAGGTGCTCATGAAGAAAGGTGCTCATGAAGAAAGGTGCTTGTTGTAGAATGTGAAGAATCAGTACATCAGAGATGTACTGCACGTTCCATGTGACTGCATGTAAGCAGGACAGATGAAATAGTGATACAGTGTTTTTCAAAACTATTCAAACCAGTGCGACAAAATGATTCAAACTAGCGCGACAAAATGTTTCGTACCCCTTCGCACAATCTTTCAAACCATATGGACAACTTGTTGTATACAGGATAATAATGAAACCAGTTCAGTTCCGTCCGTTTTTCACCCTTGATTGGTATTGCAAGACTTTTGTCCCAAATGTAGTACCATGTGATATGAGGCAATCGTCCAGATTTAAGCTTTAAGAATATTGAATTCTAATAAAAGTTATTGTGAAACATTGCGCCATTTGATTTGAACCATTCTGTCTTTTTGGTTTGAACCATTCTGTCGCGCTGGTTTGAAACATTTTGTCACGCTGGTTTGAATAATTTTGAAAAACACTGTAAGCAGGAATATGCGATGAATGGACGACGTCCCGCGGAAAAGGGACCGGGCGGTAACGATACAGAGGAAGAGGACGACGCTGTATTTAAGAGAGTTCTTAGTATAGTTTAGATACAGATCAGAATAACCGCTCCAGTCTATGCGTTAGTAGATGGCAAAGCTCAACACTTGTTACCGCGATATCCCTGCAAGCCATGGGGACTCATAGCGCACTCACCCTGTTACCCTTTTTCAACATACAATACTACTGTATACTATACTACTTACTATTTACTGTTAGATCCACTATAGTAAACCTATAGGGACATTATGAAGCCTACGATGTACGATCCCAGCAATGGCCACTGCAAACACCGTATCACAGCGTTTCGGCCATCACGGCACTTCGTGTATCGATGGCCCTTTTTGTTTACCCTTGAACAAGGTTTACCATTGTTCTTGTGGAGATTTTTTCGAAGCCAAGTTTCTTTCAAAGAAAATAAGCCACTCCAGTTCCTCTGTTTAAGGAACCATCAACGAATACAAGTTTAGGTGAACACACGTTATAAAGGACATCACTTACTACTTACTACTTACGACTTACTAGTGACTAATTACTACTACTTACTACTTCCTACTTCCTACTTCCTACTTCCTACTTCCTACTTCCTACTTCCTACTTCCTACTTCCTACTTCCTACTTCCTACTTCCTACTTACTACTACTGTCTACTTACTAATAACTGACTAACTGACTTCTTCCTACCTACTTACGGTGTTACTGTATTACCGTCAGATCCACCATAAGTAGTGTCCTACCTATTGAGGTATTATTAAGCCTCTCTGCTTGATATCTACTAGCCACCTAGCAGCCACCTAAACAGCACGCCCATTTTCTTGAATAGTTATATATGCAACTCAGGTTCCTCCTATCGGGGAATCATCAACGAATATAGGTAACTTAGTACTAAAAGTTATAACAAGAATGTATCAAATACTGACTAACCTTCTATTGATTACTTACTGACTACCTACTAAGTACTAAGTACTAAGTACTAAGTACTAAGTACTAACTACTTACCACTAAATGTATACTTACTGACTAACTTACCTCTTCCTCCCTGCTACTCACTACTGACTGCTGGCATTGAGTAACCTAGTACTAACTGACTACTTATGACTCTTTATTTTCTACTGACTTCGACTAATAACTAACTACTTAACACTAACTGTATACTTACTGACTAACTGATCTCTTCCTACCTGCTACTTACTACTTACTTATACCAGTATATGTCGTCTATACTAACTGCCTGTATAATTTGCTATAGTGTAACGTGCTGCTGCATAACACTCTATTGTAAAATATCATGTTTCCATGTTTTGTAACGCTTAGAATGACCATTAGAATTACACAGCGTAAGATAAGGCTTAAATACCTCAAAAGCTAGAATAGCTAGAAAATAGCTAGAAAATAGCTCGAAAAAAGCTAGAGAATAGCTAGAGAATAGCTCGAAAACAGCTAGAAAATAGCTCGAAAATTGCTAGAGCACTATGGTGGATCTAACATGTGTATTGACATAGTCTTGTAATGATATAGTCATGTATTTGTAGACAGTGAAAGGAGGTGAATGACTTACAAGAGATGATAAACAAACATGAAAGTAAAAATATATCAGTATCGAAACAAGCTAAACTCCATGACTATAACAACAACAACGCAGCGAAGCCCACAATACATGCACCAAGGGAATTCTTGGAAGCCGCATTGGTAAAAGTTGCAATTGTAGACTTTGGAGTGGAGTTGGGGCCAGTTTTTGGTGTTCCAGAAGGTCCAGAAGGTCCAGAAGGTCTAGATTTATCTTCACCTTTAACGATTTCAGCCTTAACCTCAGGACCTTTTGGTTGAATTGGTTTGGAACCTTCTTTCTGACCAATCGAGTCTTTCTGACCAATTGTATCTTTCTGACCAATTGTATCTTTCTGACCAATCGAGTCTGTCTCACCATCAACTTGTTCATGGACTTTTCTTTGGCTTGGAGTTTTCTTCTCATCAAGCTTTTGGTCTGAGTGTTCCGAACCTGATACCTTTCCAGTTTTAACCGTGGTAGTCTCTGGAACAATACACTTTCCAGTCACGGTCAAGGTAGCAGAAGCAGTAACAGTCGTGGTGAATGGAACACAGTCTTTCTCACACCTGGTGATGGTCAAGGTGGTTTCCTGCGGACAGTAAGTGGTGTAGTCGGTATATGTCTTCCACACGGTAGTCTGCACCGTAGCCTGGAAATCCAATTCACACGTAATACAGACTGTAGTGGTGTCATTGGCATTGGGTGAGACGCCTTTGCCATTCAATTTGTCCTTACTCGAAGTATCCAAGGCATTGTTTGTTTCGTTGCAATGTGGAGTACATTCCTTGGTATCCTTAGAAGACACCTTCTCTGAGTTCCGTGATTTCCGTGATTTCCCTTGTTTCTCAGATTTCTCAGATTTTTCTGATTTCCCGTGTTTCTCTGATTTCTCTGATTCCAGTTTCTTTTCAGTACCTTTGTCGGACTCTGAAGTTGCATTTCCCTTTCCCGAATTCACAATGCTAGAACCTTGAGAATCCAAAGGCGTCTCAGGTAAAACCCCAGAATTCTTAGATTTATCCATAGTTGTTTTATTCTTTTCACCAGTAATTTCGGGATGCACACTATTATTCTTTGGAACTTGGACCTCAGGATTTTTCACAGGATCGTGTTTGATATTGTGATCTTTCTCTGGAATTCCAACGTCAGTCTTATTTTTAGTACCCTCCATTGGCGGAATCTTCGACTCAACCTTTTTAGTCCCAGTCTCAGTGTTATTCTCTTGCTTTACAGGTCTATCTAACTTTTTAGGCTCTTCTTTAGGCTCTTTAGGCTCTTTAGGCTCTTCTTTAGGCTCTTTAGGCTCTTTAGGCTCTTCTTTAGGTCCTTCTTTAGGTCCTTCTTTAGGCTCTTCTTTAGGTCCTTCTGGCAATTTTTTTGAAGTCACTGATATTGTGTCATAAGGCAAAAAATAGACTGTTTCCGGAGTACAATCGTAGATGTTCGGCTCATCACTGGTAAGCAACAACATCCTCAGATTTTCATTGTTCTTCAGCTCCTTTTTGAACACACAAGAGTAAAAGTCATGATTCACCTTTCCTTCGCCATCAACAGTAAATGTAGTTGCTCCACCTAAACTAACCAACGCAATTCCTTGGTTTTGAAAGCACACGTATCGAACGGACCCGGTAACATTGGTCTTGGCAATTCCATTAGCATATTCGAATTTTGGAGGGTCTCTGGAGTCTCCATAATTCAAGTAATTTTTCTGGGCGTCAGCGAACGTAAGTGGAGTGTAGGATTCACCCCTTTTCACCGCGAACACCATTGAAGCTTGATTAGTTTCCGAAGGGGGATGCTTGCCTGCATTATCGTCACTCTCTGATGGAGGTGGAAGTTTCGGTGTAGGGTTTTTAATAGGCTTATCCGTAATGGCACGTCTGGTCATTCTGTCGTAATAAAAGAGTTGGACCTCCACAGGTTTGCAGCCAGCCTTTCCTGATAAAGAAATTTCTTTGTTGTTATCGCACACAAACATCTCTTTACCCTTGGCCTTATAATTGTCATCCAAAGTTAATGGTTCCGAACATGATTTGTCAAAGAGGATAAGCGACATGTCGCCAAAACACACGGATCCCGGTATGTTTTCAATTGCACTAAAAAGTTGACCATCTTGGATATATAAATCCAATGGGTTCTGACGAGGAATATCATGTAAAAATGGAAGCAGTGAGTCTTGCTTATCAGTAATATCGATGGTGAGTGGGCTCCATGTGTTGCTGATCTTGGCGAATAAGACCAACGGAGGATCTGGAGATACCGATGATGAAGTCTTTGTGATAGGAACCTTTCCATCCCCAGGCATTGCAATATTTCTGGTCACAGGGTCGAACGGCAAGAGAAAGATTTCAGTTTTTTGACATTCCTCCGCTTTGTTATTCATTTTCAAAGTATAATATGAGTTTTTTGGGCACGAAAAAACAGCATGATTGGTCAATTTCCTTTCTGAATCAAATTCGACATAAAGCTTCTTATAATAGTCGTTTGATAAAGCCAACTCATCTTTTGAAAGACTCACAGAATACGAAAACTCACCAGTGAATGTCAACATCTTGCCGAACTGAACGATGGAATTGGGAATGGCCAAAGGGTTTCCCCAAACGAGCAAAGTATCTTCCTTGATCGTATTGTCATGACCAGGTACCGAGAGTAGGTGATAAACACCATTGACTTTGGCCACGAGTACTGAAAAAAACTCTGCGTACACTGTGGTTGCAAAAAAGACGGCTTGCAAGAAAAGAAATAACTTCATAGACAGTTGTTTCATCATTTTGGCTTTTTGAAATGGGAGAAGAAAAAAAGATCAGAGGGATTGGGATTTGGGGGCTTTTTATAATGGCCCAGTCAAGCAATAAATTTCAGAAAGAAACAAAATTATAAAGTGGAACATGAACAAAAAAAAAGAAAAATAAAAATAGCCAAGGATATATAAAACAACTAGAAACAAACAAACAAAAAAAAATCACGAATATGGTCAGACCAAGAAAATAATTAAGCAACACAAAGAAAAAAAATATATATATATTTAGGCAAACTGGCACTGACTTTAAGACAAAGGTCATAAATAATAACTTAAAACAAAGGTGCTATTTAAAAAAAGCATAGTAAAACCTGTATATTCATACATATCCTTTTTTACACCTGCACAATCAAAGGTGGCTAATACTTAAATCTGGCATTCAAATCTTGCATATTCATGATCCTATTGTCTGCAAAAAAAAAAAAAACCAAGCAAAACTGGTGAAATGTAGGCGCACAATCGTTCAGCAGAAAGTCCGCGCTCGTCCTGGAATTCTTTGTTGAAAAAAGTTGGGTCACTGGTCCAAAACCCTTTCAACCTACAATTCTGTATGTATTGATATATTGATTTATTTATTGATTTATTTATTGATATATGTATTGATTTATTGATTTATTGATTTATTGATTTATTGATTTATTGATTTATTGATTTATTGATTTATTGATTTATTGATTTATTGATTTATTGATTGATTTATTGATTTATTTATTGATTTATTGATATATGTATTTATATACAGGAACATGTATTTATATACAGAAATAAGTAAGTTTTACCTTTCAAAGACCTTCACATATGGCTTCTCTAGTCTACATTCCTCGTCTAGACGAAGTACCTTGACTACGCATATGCTAGATACTCGTTGACAAATTCAGTATCTAGGTGGGTATCTAGGTGCGCATCCTATTGTTTCCTGGTGCCAATCTGATATTATACCGGATCCACCTTTGTGAAGAAACAATCCAAGTCTTTAATAAACATCCGTACCTTTATACTAATTAATATTGGTAGGTTTAATTAATATTGGTGGGTCTAATTAATATTGGTGTGTTAGACTCTTGTTGTTACGTCAGGTACTCTGTTTAGTATGTTTTTTTTTGTTGATCATTCCTCAGAAGGAGGAATATGAGCTATTTGAGAATTTGAAACAACGGCGTCGCCTAGTCAGCTGATTGTTGTTTGATGCAGGCAGGGGGGAGGAGAAAACTCCTCACATTCCCTTTTGGTTGTACAGTGATGGTAGAGAAGTGGCACAATGGAATGACTAATATTCAGATTGGACAATCTAGGCTTAAAATACCTCTTTACGGAAAGCACTACCTATTCTGGATCTAACATAGTGAGCTTAATTACTATTGGTGTGTGATTACTATTGGTGTGTGATTAATATGAGTGTGTGTAATTAATATTGGTGGGTCCAATTAATATTGTTCGGTCTGGTGTCGCTATTTTTAGAAGTGGTGTAAAATAGCCCGTTTATATGGGGTTAGCCTTCACACGACCAAATTCATGAGTGAATGCGGTGTTAGAAAAGATACCAGGTGCTATTTTCTTGACACTCCCTCTGAAGTGTGCCTTCAATAAATATCTTTAACCTTTGGAACTTAATAGATATCTCTCACGAGAAGTTTTATTAATGTATCCATACTTCTAAGAATGTATACATAGTTCATTCCTTATCTGACGACGAATTCAGCTCCTGACCATGATGTGCTCATATCCTTCAAACTTGCCCGTCAAAAAAGATTGCAGTTTAATCCTTCAAACTTGCCCGTCAAAAAAGATTGCTGTTTAATCCTTCAAACTTGCCCGTCAAAAAAGATTGCTGTTTAATCCTTCAAACTTGACCGTCAAAAAAGATTGCTGTTTAATCCTTCAAACTTGACCATCAAAAAAGATTGCTGTTTAATAACCCATGGTATTTGACCCGATTATTTTGGTTCAACTTCCTTCACCAAGTTCTCAATCCATATTGACTCAAGTGAAGTGATTTGACCACCACTTAAGAGTATGACTACAACTAGTTCAGAATTGAGTAATGAGACTTTAACCATTGTTTTGCGATAATCATTCCCACAGAACAGAACTGACTATTGCCATACACAATGGTATATCCTTTAGAATCTATCGACTTCCGTCTTCAGATTCAGGCGTGAGCTGACATCAGAATTGGTGCTCGCTTGACTTTTGACGTCAACTGCCATATGAGTTCAATTATTGAGGTTGATAATGAGTTCAATTATTGAGGTTGATATTGAGTAATAAAGTTCCCTTTATGGCTCCCAGTGTCAATTTGTTCCCTTAGGAGCGACAAAAGTCTCGAGATTTTTCTGCCCAACAAAGTTAATACCTAAGATAATCAGTTTTAGCAACTAAGAAAATAGTCAACTGATTATTAATCTGAGTTTAGTCTCTGCAAAACTTCAGGGTTTGAATATCTCTCGAGCACTTTTGGGCTTGCAGGTATATAAATACCTTCAACTGGCTAGCACAGAGCTTGATAATTTATGGAGAAATCAGTCCAAGTCCTTGGTGTTGAATATGTGAGATGTGCTGACCCATGTAAGCAGGTAATGTATTACCTGCAGTATAACCGAATTGGACAAATCTCATAAGGTTTCAAACAATGCATGAGTCTAGACTATTATTGTAACTGGGTCTTGGCGTCAGCAATACTTTTGACTTCAGACAATAATATATACCAAGTTCTGTGCAGGAACAGGAGTGTTGGAAAATAGCACCGAATAAGAGCGTGCACGGCGCTCTAGGCTTGCAGGGCACGTCTCTACTAGTTTCCCCACCCGTGGTTGTCCTGATAACCAAGGGTCAGTGAAGGCCGACTCCCATATATATAATGCGGCCTTCGCTATACCTCTTATGCGTTAACTAATCGAATATTTCTACCTAGGGAGACATACCAAGATGCCTCCCAGATACCTATGCCTCCCAGATCCAGACCCACCAGATCTCCTTGTACTGACATTGAGGCTCCGCGTATGTCTGAAGTAAACACTTCAACTCAAGTGTTCACTTATCTTGATGAAGCAATGAGATCCTTATCTTACAGTCAAAAGAGATCTCTGGACCCTTAAACCATGGTTACTCTATGGGCCACCTGATTCCCCAGCATTCCTAGCTGAGCTGGAGTTAAAGAATTTACAAGGAATCCAGGGAATCCTAAGTATATATATAGAGGGGATTTGTTGGAACCCGCGACATGTGACTGATGAACTTAAGACACCAGTACATGTGCTGTAGATTAGATAACGCATCTTCCGCAACGATATTTGCGGCACCAGGTGGACTATAGATTAACCATGGTGTAATGTCCAGTGAACAGTTACTGAAGCACACTGTCCTCATAGTCTCATCAAGGTATGTAAACACTTGGGGAGTGTTTACTTCAAGAGAGGAGGAAGATGTAGAGTTTTCAGTGTCAATTGAAGTCTTGTGTCAATTGGAGTTCTGTGTCAATTGGAGTTCTGTGTCAATTGGAGTTCCGTGTCAATTGGAGTTCCGTGTCAATTGGAGTTCTGTGTCAATTGGAGTTCTGTGTCAATTGAAGTTCTGTGTCAATTGAAGTTCAGTGTCAATTGAAATTCAGTGTCCATCAAAGTATTGGTGGTCTGGTCTTCGGAGACATCTTCGTATGCCCCAGACAGATTGATATATTGATTGAGTTTTTTAAAACAGATGGATATGGTCCAGACTCCCTTATATATGTGGGAGGTCTACCTTCACGGCACCAGGCGGTTGAAGTAACCACAGGTGCTTATGAAGAACAGGTGCTTGTTACCGCGCTATCCCTGCAAGTCATAGGGGATACTGAGCGCGTTCACCTTGTTACCGTTTTTCAACAGCCATATCTTCTCATGCTTAATGGCTGCATGGGTGCTGCACTTGGTCTACCAGCCATAACCCCATTGAAAATCAAAAATTAGATCACAGAACTGATAAACTTTCAGTGTTGGTAAACAAACTGATTGACTGTCTGACTGACTGACTGTCTGGCTGACTGACTGTCTGGCTGGCTGTCTGGCTGACTGACTAACTGTCTGGCTGACTAACTGACTGACTGAATGATTGATTAAATCTCCTGGTGTACGGGTGTCCACTCATAGTCTCTGATTTAAGGTCAAAATCACAATCAGGATGTTTGCCTCGACTAAATCTAAGTTTGGTGTACGGGTTTCCACCCTGAGTTTTTGACTCAAGGTCAAAGTCACGGTTAGGATGATTGCCTCAACTGCATGTACCTTTTGGTGTACGGGTTCTCACCCCAACTTTCTAGAGAGTAAAAAAGCACTCTAAATGTTTCCATCTTTGGTGCACGGGTGTAGTCTTATGGAACTCCACATCAGTCACTGCTCGGCTACTTACTGAGACTGCATGTAGGCACTGGGACTCCATGCAGTAAATGGTCTCCATACAGCAACTGGTGCCATCTGAACTGTTACTGTCCACGAACTGGTATCGTGTACTAGTTTTGTGTAGTACTGTGTACCGTGTACTGCAACATTGAGGATGCGATATGCGTCAGCGACTTACGCACCAATGCTTGAGTCATGCAACGGTTGCCAAAACCCCAGAAAAAAAAAACCCAAAAAAGCCCCCCAAAAAAGCCACAGAAACCCACGAAAAGTTCACAATGCACAGAAACAACAAGAAATCTCCAGATCACCAGTATCAGTAAAAATTCCCTTTGTCCTTTTTTTTTTTGGAGTCCGAGGTCGGACGCACCCCGATGTGTTGTCCATATTCTTGCAGAACACCAAGCACCGCGAAAAATTTGCGATTAGTCACCGTGACCGTCATATAAAGCGCACCTCAGCCTCACGATTTTCCACCTCCATCCCATCCTTTCCTTTCCCTTCCCTTCCCTAGCACCAGCTCCCAACCACACCAACACCCCCTTCAAAAAAAAAAATGTGTGGAATTTACGCCGCTTTCAGGCAGGAAAACATCGACCAGTTCAAGGACAAGGCGCTCCAGAACTCCAAAAAAATCCGCCACAGAGGCCCTGATTGGTCCGGAAATGCCGTGGTCAACAACACCATCTTGTGCCACGAAAGATTGGCCATTGTGGGCTTAGACTCCGGTGCCCAACCCATCGTTTCTCCTGATGAACGTTACACCTTGGCCGTCAACGGAGAGATTTATAACCACATCCAGTTGAGAGACGAGTGTAAGGATTACCAGTACAAGTCGCTCTCGGACTGTGAGCCCATCATCCCCATATTTGAGAAATACGGCATCGACACCCCCAAGAAGTTAGACGGTATGTTTGCCTTTGCCTTATACGACAAACAAGAAGATCGAATTGTAGCTGCAAGAGACCCCATTGGTATCGTGACCTTGTACATGGGCAAGTCGTCCAAGACCCCAAACACACGGTACTTCGCCTCGGAGTTGAAGTGTCTCATTGATGAGTGTGACGAGATCTTTGCCTTCCCCCCTGGCCACGTGTACGACTCCAAGACCGATGAGATCACCCGGTACTTCGAGCCTTCGTGGTGGGACGGAGCCCAGATCCCTCAAAAACACGTGGACTACAAGGAAGTCCGTGAGACCTTGGAGATGGCCGTGAGAAAGAGACTCATGGCTGAGGTTCCTTACGGAGTGCTTTTGTCCGGAGGCTTGGATTCTTCCTTGATTGCTGCCATTGCTGCCCGTGAAACCCAAAAGGCTGCCACTGGTTTCCCTCTGGACGGATACGATGCCAACAAGGAGCTTTCGGGAGTGGACGCTTCTGGTTCCTTGCACACCTCCAGTGTGGCCAAATTGCACTCGTTTGCCATTGGCTTACCTGGAGCCCCAGACTTGGTGGCTGCAGAAAAAGTGGCCCATTTCATCGGCACCATTCACCACCTGCACACGTTCACGTTGGAAGAAGGGTTGGATGCTTTGAACGATGTGATTTTCCACTTGGAAACCTATGATGTCACCACCATCAGAGCTTCCACGCCCATGTACCTTCTTTCGCGTAAAATCAAGGCCCAAGGTGTCAAGATGGTGTTATCCGGAGAAGGTTCCGATGAGATCTTTGGAGGGTACTTGTACTTTGCCAATGCTCCTTCTGCAGCTGAGTTCCACAAGGAGTGCGTGCAGAGAGTCAAGAACTTGCACTATGCTGACTGTCTCAGAGCCAACAAGTCGACTATGGCTTGGGGCTTGGAGGCTCGTGTGCCTTTCTTGGACAAGCAGTTCTTGGAGGTGTGCATGAATATCAACCCCGAAGATAAGCTTATCCAGGAAGGCCACATCGAGAAGTACATCTTGAGAAAGGCCTTTGACACCAGCTCTGACCCTTCGGTCAAGCCATACCTCCCACAGGAGATTTTGTGGAGACAAAAGGAGCAGTTCTCCGACGGTGTGGGATACTCGTGGATTGACGGCTTGAAGGATGCTGCTGAAGCTGCTGTGACTGATGAGCAATTGGCCAACCCCAAGCCTGAGTGGGGCTCTGATGTGCCCACTACCAAGGAGGCTTACTGGTACAGATGCAAGTTCGACGATATGTTCCAGAAATCCACGGCAGCTGCTTCCACAGTGATGAGATGGATTCCTAAGGCCGAATGGGGCTGTCACTCGGATCCTTCTGGAAGATATGCTGCCACGCATGATCACAAAGTTAGCAAGTGAATCAGACCGTAGGGCAGAATCATTGGCGGAAGAAGGTATTCATGAAATTCACCGAAGCAAATATATTCAGCTGACGAAGCAGACTGAACACTAGCTATTATTGACTAGTCATCTGATTCACTAGCAATTGTCATCAGATTGATTGCTGACCACGGAGACTAATGTATGGACTTATAATTATAGATTGTATGGAGACTTGACTTGAATAAATATGATGAAGAGTATCTTGCAGCCAAATTTCCAACAGAATGGTTCAACGGAATGTCCTAACGGAATGTATTAAAGACAGACCTTCCCAATATTTCCGCTAGTTGTTGGAGATGATCATGGATTTCGTCCTATTTTCAGCACCTGTTAGTGCTGGCGCGTGTCGTATCCGGTTAAATATGGAGTAAGGAATGACCTGGGAAAAGTGTTGGCTGCTGAGTTCTCAGGGAATCCACTGCCCTTTAAATATCCTGGTATATTTCTGGTTGGAACCAGCAGTGTCTTATCAATTTCATCCTGACACAGTCTAAACCTTCATCCCTAAGACATTAGTATATCCATTTTTGTATGAGGAGGACCAAATTGCACTATTCCTCTTGTGTAGGTGCTGTATATAGTTCCATCCTGCATATATTCCCGAATCATGTGTTCACTTAACTTCGGCAAAGTTAGTAAATTCAATAAGTTCAAGTGTTCAAGGGAGATGAATTGTCCTGTGAAGTATCTCATGGTCAAAAAATTTCTTGTTGCACCAACTTGGCTAGTGACATAGCTTATACTCACTATATTCGTATTTTATGAGAATCTCACAATTTACCAAAAAAATCAAAATGGGTCATTGGAACTCCATTATAACACAGTATAACAACCAGTCGTAGACCGAAAAAATATCCAAATCTATATGATATCATTTCCTGACAAAATCACCATATCGTATGACAAAAGCTTTGAACCCAATATTCATAAAACAATCTTGATCCGTAAACGACCAAATACTCCTAGTTGATCAAAGGCAATTTAGAATAGTAATAGCTTCAATGGGAGTACTATTAATAGTAAAGTCCATAGTAGTATAGTGATGTAAATCTTTACTCTCACCTCAACGTCTCATTTTTCAACTTCAAATCAACACTGCTCATAAAATATTCCTTCTTTTCTTAGTCTCACCACAAACTCAATCTAGAGCTCAATATAGACTTGTTCTATTCAACAGGGTCTCGAGAAAAACTTGAGTTGAAGATTCCTGAAGCAAGCCTTAGTTCAATTTCCTAAGGAAGAATCATTGCCGGTTACATAAAGATTCTGTACTTATGATCAGAGATGAGTAATTGCTGTAGAGGAAAAATTTAGAGGCCAAATAAACGGGGGACTGTGCCCTCTTATATATTGCGAAAAAGAGGGATGAAACACGGGGCATGCGTTTTGTGTACATGTGCCTGCACGCTAATGGCTGCGAATTCGCACTCCCCGTACTATATAAGAACGAGGATTCCCACCGTTATGCTGCACATATTTTTGAGCCTAACTGACTATTTAGTGCTGCAAAAGATGATTAGACAAAAGGTGTACTGCTATTCGTGATTGATTTTTCAATGGTCCTTGATTTTCGTGGCTACATTTTTTCGTGTTTGAAAATACGTCTATAGCACACGAACAAGGTCAAATCCATGACACGTTAAGCTAATCGACAAAAGTCTAACTGAAGAGTCAGCGATAGGTACATCCTAAAGTTAAACTAGGTCAAGACAGGAAGAAATTGAAATGAATTGACATAGATTGCACTAAAAAGATGCATTGGATACATGAACACGCATTGGTATGAAGGTCTGACTAGCGAACATCTAAATGAAGAAATGACCAATTTAGATATACGAGGCTCTGCTGCTGTATGGCTTATCAATGGGGTATTTAAGTTAATACGGTTTGCTCCAGGGATACACTATTGGCCTTGAGGGCGATCGAAACCCTATGGCTAACGACATCTAAAAGATTCATCCGTCGATAACAATGTCACACCAAAATGTTGACAATTTCATCAATTTTTCTGACCTTTTCCAGAAATGTGAGCTATCTTATCATTATCTTCCATGTTTCACCCATGTTACATTAATGCAGACAATGCTTCAAAAATCCACTAATGTCATCAATGTCATCAAAATCACCATCGTCTCTTTCTGACTGTTGATATGGAGTCCTGTGGAATACAAGTTATCCTTTCAAATGACGATCAAAAGCTTGAAAACCAAAAATCATCTAATTGGACATCATTTCGATGGAACATGAAAATCATGAGATCCGCTGGTCCGTGATCCTCAAATTCACCAACAACAAGTGCAACCACGGCAAACATAGGTGGTTTAAGAGCGGAACTCGTTTTACCTGACTTAGACCCTTCTAACTAATGGCATGGGTATTCAGTATGCCACGGTGATTTCGCTGGACGACTATATCCGGGGTCATGAGCTTTATTCAGGGCTCATGACTCATTGTCATGCGAGATTATACATATTGACATATGAAATATTGCTGACTGATTATGTTAGGCTGACTAATACAAAGTGCACAATGCAGTTTCGGTGTTATTAAACCAACCACTACATTGTCACTATTTATAGAAGTAGGCATTTAACTTATATCTACTAGCTTAAGACAAATAAAAGAGTCGATAAGCAGTACCAGACATGATGTGAAGGCATAAAAATTCTGGAGTAAGTTTGGTGCATATAGCCTCATATATGTCATCAAAATAACACGATTCCTTAATCGAGCAGAATGGCCATAAAATGAATAGAATCATTCAAGCTTTATATGACGTCCCAACCGGCATATACGATATTGTATCTTTGTCACTGCATATAATCTACTAGATCACGAGTCATTTGATTTATTAAAAACTTTCAAGGGACAGTATTCACTATTGCCATTCAAAAATGGGATTCCGAAAGTATTGTTTGTAAGCATGACTGGCAAATCAGGAGAAGCTGGTGTTTATATGCAGAATCAATAGACAGTCACATCATTTAGCAAATTAATAATCACACAGGCCACCAAAAAATATCACTTCAAGCCAAAACATAGATCCAACGAGCGCCTTCTAAGTATTTGGAAATCAACAATTTACAATATTTGAAGATGAAGTTATGGTAATTTCTCATCACTGTGCTTATGGTGTGGTCCGTATCTGCAGGAACAAGAAGATTATATGCCAAAGTCAATGGCAAAATGGAAGCACTCAGTACGGTTGGAATCGGCGCACTCAAGTTCATAGTGGTCAACGAAACTGACGTTCCTGCACCCAGCAACATCTCCTATGAGAACAGAATAGCATGTATTGATCAAATAGGAAGGAATTGTCTGAGTAAAAGACCAAAGGGAAATTGGACCGTAACGATTGAGCCCAGCAATAGTAATCTTATTAATCAGAATATCACTCTGGGTAATGGAAATGTCACTCCGATTGGCGAAAAAAGCACTCTGATTGGTGGAAATATAGGCCTGAGTGCAGGTCTCAATAGCAAGCTGGTTGGGTACCCCAGAGATCCCCTCATGTTTGGCCTTTTCAATGAATACGTAGTGCTTGGTATCGAAGAAGAGATCTTACCCATTTGGCCGGATTTAAACAAGTATCTGAAAGTGGACAATTAAGATGTACACTTGTGCCGGTTGCGACACACCAAGTCAGAGGGGTTCTTGATGACCAATGACCATTCCACCAAAGCTTTGAGTTGTGTTCCTGTTGGACTCTACTTTATCTCCATTGAAAAGGGAATAGTTCCCGAGAAGAGAAACGGAAGGCAGGAGTATCCCGAAGAGTCATATTTTGATGGTGACAAAAAAGGGGTGTACTTTGAGCCAACAATTTTGTAATCCACTAGGAAGTTGAATCATTGCTGACTACACCACTTCGCTGTAGCCACTTTTGTAGCTATCACTGAGTAGCCTGTTGAGATTCTTTTCATCTGCCTTAGTAATGAGGTTTAAGACGTGTAAAAGAGTCAAGACATCTTGTCTATACCTAAAAAAGTTTGACAAAAATGTCTTAACCACAGGGAAATCTTGAAGTCTTCGAAAATTTGCGGTCATTCAAGAATTAAAAACCTTTAACATGGTCAGAATTGTACATGCATCCAATCTAGTAACGAACAGTAAGGAAAAACTCAAGCAACAAGTCAGTTAGTAGCATGCTGTAGTTGGTATGCTATAGTTGGTAGGTTGTGGTTGACAGAAGGCAGTAGGTAGTAAGTCAGTTGGTAAGCAGTCATTGAGTGGGTCAATCATTCAAAAAGCAATCAGTAAGTCCTTAAGTCATGAGTAAGCCAGCAAGTAGTGAAGAAGTATAGGAACGAAAAGTAAATAGTCAGTTGTAGCAACCAGTAGTCAGGAAGCATCTAGACTTTAAATTCCATGGAGTAGTTGTATGCACTTCACAAAAGATCATTTTGTTCCCCAAACCAAATACCAAAATGATTAGACCATTAGGAAATAGCGTATACTTAATCTGGCTCCTCAGCCCAAAGAAGAATTAATTGGAGATAAGATACCATTCGTTAGACCGTAGCGATCATCATCCTGTACACAGGTGAGCGAGACAAAAAAAACAAAAGGCACTAAATTTCCTAGATATTTAAAAGGTATTTCCTTTTTCCTCGTCTTTCTTGCAGAAAATTGGTATTGCTTGGATTGGTAAACATGGAATCTACTCGACTGAGTACAGGATCACAAGAGAACACCCCCTTAATCAGGGCACGTGCAAGCACATCAACGCTACCAACAAAGGAACAAAAAAATAATGAATCCCAGTTCTAAAAGGATAAGAACTCCTTTCCTTAAGCTCAAATATTCATAGTCCAAAACAGATATCACCGATAACCATTTCACAGCTTTCACAATACTGCTCGGGCCAGTTCCCACCAAGAGTAGCCGACAATCCATTCCAGAGCACCTTCAGGTCATCATTCCTAGAAAAAATCCAATTAATCAAAAAGCCTTTGGAGGGTTATATCCGTTGCAAATGCAAGCTCGCACCCCAGGTCACATAATAATTCTAACATGGAAACGGGGGGAATTCGTTGCTTTATATACTTTGCAGTTCGCGCATCCTGCATGGTGGGTGGCTGCAAATAAATCCCCCCACCTCCTTCCCCACTTTATGAATCCCTATAAATCCCCCCTTCCGATCCTTATAAATCCTTACTCCTCATTCTCTCCAAAACCACCATAATTGACTACACACATGTCAGAGTTTATGTGACCTGGGACTAGCGTATATATTCACATTATTGAGCTAAGTACTCAGTGTTATGTTCTTTGATAAATTTATGCCTAACTGATACTATGTTCTTTGATAGGAACTGGAGCAGCTGTGGCATTCGAAAAACTATCCACTATAATGATAAGGAATGTTCTAGAATATTGACACGACGTTTGCAATGACCATTGTTACGATGGGACAGAGTAGGGTTCATAATATCTCTATAGGCAGAGCCCTGTCTATGGTGGATCTAACACTCAGAGTTACTTCAAACTCAGGAGATACTCTGATACTTAGAGCTACTCTAAACTCAGGAGAAATCCTAAACACAGGTTGTTAGATTCTGGCTACGTCAGGTACTCTGTCCACTATGTTCATTTCCCTCTGATTCCTCCCAGAGGACCATCACACCTTATATAGACTTTTCCGACATACAGGTATAGAGGTATAGAAGTCTTAACATGGGCCGAAGGGGAGCTCAACTTTTGGTCGACCAGTACTGTGGCTCAACATCCATAGAGGTGGTACAATATCCATAGACTGGCTGTCTCGTCTAGCCGTGGGAGAATGCATGCTCAATGCTCAACCTTCCAAGTCAATCAACTGGAAATCTCCATTCGAAATAGACCAGGCCTTCCTTTAGTCGTCACTCTTACATTTCAATTTTCGTTTACCGATTCAATCGCTCCACTGTGATTCCTTGGACAGTGCAGAAATTTTCGAAATGCTCAATCGCATCTACAACCCAGCCATCACTGCCCACCAGGCCTCTTTCGATAAAGCTGAGACCTATTTTGACCGGAAACACAAGGTTATTCGCGTCCAAGCTGTTCAACAAGTCTATGTCGACATAAACTGTCTAACCGGTTTTCCAAACGCTAAGAATTCCCAACTTTCACCAAAACTGCTTTCGAAGTTCCCAGGACCTTACGAAATTGAAAAAGCCGAGACACCTGTCAAGTACCAACTCGTGATACCGCCACAATAAAAAGGCAGCAATGTTTTTTTGCATCAGCCAGCTACGCCTACAGAAGATAATGCCTGAAGAATACTTCACGTCACTTCCAACTTATTTTGGTCTCAAACACTACAAGGACGGGTCCGAATTAGTCGAAGTGATGGAGATTAGGACAGAAGAAAAGTCGTGGTTGCGAACGCTCTGTCAAGTATCTGAAGGGCTAGATCATTACAGTACAAGCTGGAAATTTAGGTACAACCACTCTATAGCTTTACCGGGGTTACGCTCCGAAGCATTGTTTTCATGCCGCCAATCATTTGGACTCGTGGATGGGGGATGTTAGATTCAAAATGGAAAGAACACTACTCATATAGGGACTGAGCTCACTTGCCCAGTGAATCGGGAATTGATGCTACTACTCCCCCTTTTTGGCTCTACCGTTTCTATACCCCTTCTTGGTTCACTGTGATTACACCCCTTCAGCTGCTATCCTACAGAATATTTAATGGTGGTCGATTCCTCTTCCTGAGCAATCATCAACGAATATGATTAGGTAATTTACTTGCCTACAAGAATCTATCACAGACGATGCTTCAATACTTAGAGCTACACTTAAATTAGGGGATACTCTAACTCAGGAGATACTCTAACTCAGGAGATACTCTAACTCAGGAGATACTCTAATTCAGGATGTTGGATTCTGGCTAAATCAGGCACTCTGTTTACTATGTTGATTAGCCGAGTCTAAACCAATGTTAGCAGCTTGGAGAATCAATCTCAACTTCGGGATTTTTCCTTGTCTGCCGCACGGCGTGGTTCCTTGGAAATCAAACTCCTCGGTTGTTGCACATATTCTGTCACGAAGCTGTACTCTTCCCCTTCACATATATCTCACGTGTTGATATCCCCGCAAATCATGATTCAATCCAAATGTTAGATTTTTCAGTACATTTAGGGGTTATTACTAATCGTTTCTATATTCGTTGAGGAATTTTCAAGAGGAATCGGAGCAAGTTAAATAATAAGGAGGAAAGAATATTCTAAAAGAACGGAGTTAAAAGGGGTCTAGATTCGTTAAATGAACTTAGTGAACAGAGTACCTGACGTCACAAGAATCTTACACCATTCATTAGAGGTGATTCCAAGTGTCCATAAAGGGACTTGTGTCACGGAATGGTATATCATAGCTGGCTTTATATCATCATAGCCGGCTGAATACCATAAAATGGAGAAAAAATATCCTGGGCAAAGCTCATATAGGTCTATGAATTGCTTGATGGTCATTACGAGTCATGAATATATCACTTACGAGCATATACAACAATATTTCATGGTACTCACAAACGAACCTCCAAAAACAAGCAGAATACCATATTTGGAAGATGAGTAATATGGCCATAGATACTCATGAAAAATACTGAATATGGTATTGGTCATTGGTCCGGTGTACTGAAATACCATGAATCAGAATTGCATGCACAAATCTTATTTTTCATGCACAAGTCTTAGTTATCACAGACGATCATCAATAATTGCTAGAAGGTATACGGCACCAATGATCCATAGTTCGGCAGGACAATTCACCTCAGACTCTGAGTCATCATCTTTGATTAGCACACCAAAATTGCTCATGGAAGAGCGTAAAGTGAATGACCAATCTCCATACAGAAGGGGCAAATATTCAGGCATCATTAATCAATTGAAGTGCCTTTAATGCCAATCCCAAAAACATCATGCTTATGATGTCATATACCAGTATGTGGCCAATGATTGGGGAAATAAAGCCAGTTACCCTTCCTCATGGAACTCTTCCTGGATCTTTTCCTGGAACCCCTTCGTGGAGTCCCTCTAGTGGAGTCCCTTCATACCTCTTCCTGCATCCCTTCATGGAAAGCACTCTAATAGGCTAATGTTCCCCATGGAAGAGAGCTTATGTTTGTGTGCAGGCTGCCTGATGTACCAGGTCATGTTCTTAATACAACATCCCAAACAATGAACAGAAAGAAACTGCGGAGATACATATATAGCTAAGACCCAGCCATGATGGATTCCACCAAGCCTTCTGCACCTTTCACATCTTCATCATGACACTTACTCGTTATATTTGGGCCTTGCTTATGGCTGTCGCCGTTTGCGCAGACACTCGCGTGTTGTGGGCGGACATGGAGGGAAACGGTGAGTTGAAGCCAGTCTCCAACGTTCCATCGTATGTGTTCGAGTTTCTTGCCCTTGGCGAGTCCGGCCACACTCCCCTCCTCAAGTTCGATTGGACAGGTGACGGCTATGCTACCATGGAAGAGGGGGGCGAACACAAGACCCTTGGCGTTGCCAAAGGCTTCTTTGTGTATGGCACGCGTGACGTGGTAACGCCATTGATCATGCTATTGAACTCTCACCTGAAGGTCATGAATATCGATCTATATTTATGTGAACACTTCCAGAAAAAAGGACGACGGATATTTATGAATGGTGACTTTACGTCCAAGAACGTAACGTGTCAGCAGGTGGTTTTTTATTTGAAGCCAGGAGAAGAGAATCAGGACTGGGAGGAGCAGGAACCAAAAATGGAACTGAAAGTGGAACCGAAAATGAAACCGAAAATGAAACCGAAAATGAAACCGAAAATGAAACCGAAAGTGGAACCGAAAGTGGGAAATCCTAGGCAGGGTCCATCCAACCAGGATCCAAAGCAATATAATGCACAGCAGGCGAACCCAAAGCAGGAACAACCAAAGCAGGAAGATTCAAAACAGAATGATCCAAAACAGAATGATCCAGATATAAAACACCCGAACCAAACTCACCTAACACCGAACGACCCGAAGCGGGACCGGGTGGAGACCATGAATCATTTAGAGCCTCCGAAGGGAAACCAGAGTAGGGTAAACCTTAATAGGGGACATCCTCGTAAGGACCAGCTCCCTAGGCGAAACACTTCAAGGCCACACTTTTCTAGGGCTTACTCACCTAGGCCAAATATTATAAAGCTACATGATTCGAGGAAAAACTCTTCAAGGACATACTTTCCTGGAGGAGACATACCTAGCGAACAAAGTTCCAAAGGACACACTCCCAAAGGACACACTTCTGAAGGTCATACTCCTAAAGGACACACTTCTAAAGGTCACACTCCTAAAGGTCACATTCCCAAAGGACACACTTCCAAAGGACACACTCCCAAAGGGCACACTCCCGAAGGACACACTTCTGATGGTCATACTCCCAAAGGACAGGTTTCAAGTGTACAGCTGCCAAGTGAAGCCATACCTAATCAGGGGTCAGACGAGCGTCATTCAAGGCAAGACCAACACGGTAATGGAAAAGCAATTAATGGAAAAGCAGTTAATGGAAAAGCAGGTGGTAATGGAGACGGGACCAAGATCATGGATGGTTCCACTTCAGGAGGTGGAAGTGATTTGCAATCAACCAACTTCCAAATGGACTCTTCTCAAAGCAATTCCCAGCATGTATCGTTCAGTGGTGGCTCCAACATCAACTCGGTTTCCAATACCAATTTTGCCAATTCAGGCACCAGTCAATCAAGCTCAGGGAAACCAATCGAAGTTTCTTCCAACTATATGTCTAATACTGATGTCCAAAACTTCATCAGAATATCCAACACCAACTCGTATAGTATTCTGTATAGGACTACATAGTGAATTGGAAGTTGAATAAAGGGAGTAGAAACATCAGTCATAATCATTCAATTTTGAAGTGGAATGAAAATATATAGTCTCTACGTGGAGTTTGAGTTTGAGGAGTTTGAGTTTACACTACGTGGAACTGCAGATATCAAGACGTTGTTGTGGAATGAACAACTTCTCCCTTTTTAACTCAAATTAACCATAAGATATCTTGTTACATGGATATCTTGTTACATGGATATTGTTATGTTCTTTGAATTGACGTGTGAGACTGCACTTTGGCCACGTATTCTCCCACGGCTAGGAGAGACGGCCAGTCTCGGTCAAGATGTCAGTAAAAAGCAACAGCCTCAATCAGATCATTCCAATTTTCTGCTCGGCTAATCAGTTTCTGATGTTGGGTAACCAAAGGGATGAGAGTCCACATAAAGAAAGGTCAAGGTGGACTGGAACATATCACTTGTAAACTGAGGTCCACGATCTGAGTCAATCGAAGTAGGGAGACCGTGGAGCCGAAAGGTAGTCGTAGGCGTTCATGACACTCCTAATCGGCTTTCCAGATGCTAGGAATCCTCAACACTCTATACTACAAACAAAACCNGGTAGTCGTAGGCGTTCATGACACTCCTAATCGGCTTTCCAGATGCTAGGAATCCTCAACACTCTATACTACAAACAAAACCTGATCAAGCGAACGACAGTTCAGGCTTGGGGGACGTTTTTCCTAGATATAGCCTTCTAGTCTCCAAAGTACACCGACATCGAGGCTGAGGGGGATGTTAGATCCACCATAGGCAGGGCCCTGCGTATGAAGGTATTATGAAGCCTCTCAGTCCGATTGTTACAATGGTGATACGGCGTTTGGCCATCTATGCACCAAGTGCTCCGATGGCTCCTTTCGAATATTCCAGAACAATCCTTACCATTGTTCTGGTGGAGAGTTTTTCGGTAACACGTTTCTCTCAAAAGTATATAAGCCACCTCGGTTCCTCTCTTTGAGGAACCATCAACGAATATAAGAAGTTAGGCATAGATGTATTAAAGAACATAACAGTACGTGAGAAAAAAATATATGGTCATACATTTTGAGCGTTCGCATAAACCTTCGTATAATCAGGAATTGTTATGACGTTGGCCTCCAATAACTCTCTCAAATATGGTGCTTCAGTATTCATTCTAGATCGCTTATATTCTTTCTAAACTAGATGCCAGTGATCTATTCTCTCTAAACTAAATGTCAGTGATCTATTCTCTCTAAACTAAATGTCAGTGATCTATTCTCACAATTGATACCATTTCAAACATGACTGAGATCCCAGATATATATATATAGTTCTCCTTAGAATCAATTCCTGTATTCAATCCAGAGCTCATCCCTTTCCAGAACCCCAATCGGAAAGTTTCCGATTCCTGAAATCCAATCGGAACCATTCCGTTTTCCCGACTGTTCTATTCTTGGAATCCCGTCTTGGGCCTTCAACCTCATTCTATTCCGATGAACAACCTCATTCCTTATACACAGGATGCAGCCCTTAGGTTCATCATCGTGTATCGGATACAACCTCCGGAACGTCATACAGTGTCATGCATGCTTAGTACCCCTCATTCTGAAATGCCAAAAATACCTATAGTCTATCTTTACAAAAGTATACGTGATGCTCTTGAGACAATAAGGGGGGCAAGGGGGGAAGGGGGGGGGTAATGATCCCTTTGGAATCAAAGGCCTTCTTACCTGCAGGACCTTCCATGTACAAGGTCATGTTCTTCAAAAACGCAACACAATGCACGGGGAAAACGTGACGTTCATTTGGTTATGAAAATCCCTCTATATAAGACCATTATGAACCCAGATTTAGCGGTTCCAAAAAAAAAAAAATAAAATAAAAAAATAAAAAGAAGCAGTATCAAAACATGAGACAGTCTCACATTCTTCAAGCTCTTTTAATGGCTGCAACTGCCAGTGCCGGTTCTGGCGACTTCTACGTCAATATCGATGGAAAATTGGAACCACTCACCACCGTTGCTTCGGTTGAATTCAATATTCTTACCAAAGATAGTCTTATACTGAGCTCCCTTTCCCAATTCGACTGGACTGATAATTTAGTTTCCACTGAATTTGAAGGAAAGCAGCAGACGTTAGGCTTGGTTAATGATTACTTGGTTTTTGGACCTCGAAACTTGGTCAGTCCTACGGAAGTAGCTTTGGACGCTCTGCTGAAGATTACGTCACTTACGCCTTACTTGTGTAAGACCAAACATGCCCAGACGTTGCCAGTATTTATGAACCGCAATTCTACGTCAGAATCCATGGACTGTAAGCTTGTGGAGTTATATTTCAAGCTTGAGGAGGAGATTAGAAAGGCGTTTGATCCAAATACAGAGCTAAAGAAGGACCATAATAAAACACAGCTTCCAGATGCGTCTAAAAACCAGTCGGATGTGGCTCGCGGAAACCTGCCTAATTCGGACATATTCAAAGGAAAGCCGCTTAATGCTGATATTTCCAAGGGAAAGCCCTCCAATGCTGATATTTCTAAGGTCAACTCTGTCCAAAAGAGTCCCCAAAATAGTAATGCAGATCCAGTACCCATAGGTCCAGATCCAGTACCCACAGGTCTAGGATCAGGCACCTTAGGAGCAAAAGGGGTACCAAAAGATTTGAATAGGATGCCCCGGTTCACGCTAGAACAAGTGAGTATGAAGTCCAAGCAGGTCACCACCAAAAATGCAAGCAACCCCATTTTCGTTAACAACAGCAAGTTGGTGGATTTGAGCCCCAAGCACCCTATTGCAGAAAATCCCAATCTCAACCACACGGCCAACAACAAATTGTGGCATTTGTGCGACCGCGACCACAACCCTGCAAATACCAGTAACTCGTTTATTGTGGGTGTTGGAGAAGGAAATGAAAATTGAGAGGGCCAAGATTTTGACAATTGGATTTTGACAAAGGTTGAACGGAATTTGAAGATCGGAATTTGACTTCCTGAATTAAATTATCAGTACCCACTGAAGGAGTTCAAATGTCTTTGAGTGTATGTAAAAACCAATTCCATAGTTAAAAAATTTACTCTTGACCTTCTTTATCTTTCTACATATTTACTCACGTTATGATGGTATTATGATGGTATTATTATGGTATTATTATGGTTTTATCGTGTTATGATATTACTATGGTTATGAGCATTGTTCCGCGTCAGTCTTATGAGCCTTAGTAAACTACTAGAACTAGTATATCTGGGATATAATAATGGAACTTCTGGATAGTCCTATAGTTCTGTATAATGCTGAATGATTCTCTATGATTATGTATAAATTTATAATGTCAAATGTTATTATCTTGTCCTTTATGACTGTTCTTTTCAACCTATGTTTTAGTATATGTATTGATATACAGGGATATGTAAGTTGTACCTTACAAGACCAAAGTGGATTAGCCGGTGCGAGGTTGGTGAAGAGTTTTCACCCACTAGGAACCTGCACACGGCGCATCACTGGTCTGCATACAACGCATCCACGAAGTAC
>NKZD01001517.1:0-67722 GCA_002370635.1 Metschnikowia cerradonensis
GTAGAGTTATCTATGTCCATTGAGGTATTGGTGGGTCTGGTCTTTGGAGACATAGTTGTATGCTCCAGACAGATGATATTTGATTTTTTCAGTTACTTAAAGATGGATAAGGTCCAGACCCCCCTTTTATATGTGGGAGGTCTACCTTCACAGCTCCTGGCGGTTGTAGTAACCTCAGGGGCATATGAAGAACAGGTACTTGTTACCGCGTTATTCCTGCAAACCATTAGGGATACGGAGCGCGTTCACCTGTTACCGTTTTTCAACACTCCCTCTGAAGGACGATCTCCCATTTGGCCAAGTTCTCTTAATTGAATGAACAAATGTCTCGTTAGAGGTTTCGTAAGGATATCCGCAACGTTCTTCGCTGACTTAATGTATTCCACAGTCGCAATACCTTTTGTAATCGACTCTCTTATGAAGGATACCTTATACATGATATGCTTCGATCCTTCATACCTCTTAGAACCTTTCACTGTCTTAATTCCTGATTTGCTGTCGGATATTAATCTAATCGTGTAGTCCGATTCGATTTCACTCAACAAGTTCTTGATCCAAATTGCTTCAATCGTTGTTGTGAGTAGGGCAATCAATTCTGCATTGAGTGTAGAGACAGCGATTGTTTTCTGAAGTTTGGATTTCCACAGTACTGGCGAGCCGCCAAACATTATCATGTAGCCTGTAACTGATCGATGTCCTTCGTCAGGTTCCGAAGCAAAGCTTGCATCCGAATATGCTATTTAGTACCCTATCTGTCGAGGACCTATAGATAAGTCCATAAGTTGCCGTACCTCTAAGATAGCGGATTACCCTCTTGGCAGCTGCTAAGTGTTTGTTCAAAGGAGCTGATAGATATCTCGAGAGCTTCAGTACAATGAAATTGATATCGAAACGGATTGTGTTTGCGGCAAAGAGTAGTTTACCAATTATAGATCGGTATTCTGTTTCATCACACTTTTCAATGTCTCTTTCGCTTAAATTTTACACTACTACACTACTACACTACTACACTACTACACTACTACACTACTACACTACTACACTACTACACTACTACAACACTACTACACTACTACAACACTACTACACTACTACACTACTACACTACTACACTACTACACTACTACACTACTACACTACTACACTACTACACTACTACACACCAGCTGGACCATAGATTATGGTGTGATGTCCAGTGAACAGTTGCTGAGGGACACTGTCCTCATAGTCTCGTCAAGGTATGTAAACACTTGAGGGATGTTTACTTCAAGAGAAGAGGAAGATGTAGAGTTGCCAGTGTCCATTGAAGTATTGGTGGGTCTGGTCTTTGGAGACATCTTGGTATGTCCCAGACAGATGATATTTGATTCAGTTGTTTAAAAGATCGATTTGGTCCAGACTCCCTTATATATGCGGGAGGTCTACCTTCACGGCACCAGGCGGTTGTAGTAACCATAGGAGCATATGAAGGACAGGTGCTTGTTACCGCGCCATCCCTGCAAGCCCTTGGGGATACTCAGCGCCTTCACCTTGTTACCGTTTTTCAACAGATGGCGGTACTGTACTATATATACTCGCCAGACTTAAATATTCCTTTGCTTACCTTAATACATAAATATGCATATAGCCTATGTATGTACTTCTCCTAGACATTGGCTTACCTTAGACCTGACCTGAAGTTCACCTATACTATACTGAATATTCCTCTAGTGCACTGTTCTATCATTCATTGGGATGACTTCGTACCAACGACCTCGGGGGAAAGACCTTGGAGGTGGATCATCATTCTATTACAGCTCTAACTCTAAGACTACTGATTACTTCTACAGATCCTGTTTTTTATAGTCAATTCCTAGCAACTATTAGCAACTATTAGCAACATTTTTTTTTCTGCTTCAATGTCAGTGGCTTTGTTGTACTTTATGACCGTTCGCCTCTATAGCAGATTCAAGTAAAGTATTTAGGAAGGCAGTTGTTTCTTTTGATTCATAATGGACTTAATTGTTATCTTTCACAATCCCGTCCCGCTAGCCAAGGTTCATTACACGATGCAACAATCCCACTTCCAAGGGTTCATTGCATCTTCACAATCCAGAGGCTTGCATGGGGTTCATTACCGGATACGTTCCGTCCATCACCAATCGCAAGAAATTTCCTGTTTTTGCCCAATATCTCACTTTCATCTTCTATATTAGTTAGTAGCCATTAGTATTTCATCATCACCACCACCATTGTCCCAGTCTTTTCTTTTTTCTCTTTTTTTTTTCTTTTGTTTTTCTTTTTGTTATTCTTCTTTAACAATGAGGATAGTCAGTCTTCATCGCATTCATTATAGTCAGTCAGTCATTGTCAGTCATCAATGTCAGTAGTCATTATAGTCATTGTCAGTCATCAATTTCAGTAGTCATTCTCGGTAGTCATTGAGAAAACCATAGCAATGACCGTGTCACTGTCTTCTTACTCCGTGAGACTCGTAAATATGAGTCACGAAGCGCAGTGTCACTTGAGTATAAGTGAGTTGCAACAGTTCGCGCGCACGGCTCACTGTCTTGTAGAGCGCAGTAAGACGGTCCATTTTTTGCAGCAATACCTCATGGGCCCGCAAATGAAGACACTCATCTAAGAAACCCTTTTGGGTTTCAAGACCAGCACAACCAATCATTTCCTTGAGTTGATTGGGGGTTAGTGGTCCGGAGTCCACTGCTTGCATCACTACCTTGTGGAACTGGTCCATGTACTTCTGCTTGATAGCACAGGCATCAGTATGGCCTTGGATCACATTTTTAAGACTCACAGAAAAACCATTCTTGATCTTCTGAATGCTGTTTCTAGCACTGTGGTCCATCTTTTCCATTGTGTCCAAGTCCTCCATCATTGCACAGAGTCTGTGCTCGTAGTCGTCATACTGATTGTCGCAGTCTGCATTGTCTGTAGCCATTTCAAGGCATATCTTCACAAATTCTTTGCCAATGGATTGTATGTTCTCAAGAAGACACTTGAGGTAGTCCTCGATCCTGTCATGGATATTGAACTGAGCCAAGAACTTCTTCTTGCATTGGCTCATCAAGGTATCCTGTGCTCGCACCACAGTTTGAAGGTGCGAAAGCTGACTAGTACAGGGTTCCAGTACAATCAGCGACAGATCTTGGGCCAAGTCATTTTGGGAGACTCCAACAAAGGCAGGGGCCAGTCTGTATATACCAGTGACTCTGTCATTGTTGTTGATCTCCTCGAATCTCATGGACTCTTGTTTGTCCACGCTCACCACAAGTCTCAAGTAAGCCAAGTACTCGTTGAGTTTGTTCTCGCATTCACTTCTGCAGAGAATCTTCACGTCAACAACAAGGCTTTGCAACTCAAAGGTGTTTTTGTTAAGGTGTGGAACCAAAACAGCCTCCAAGTTGAGCTCAATCCATAATTGGCTCTTTGGCTCTTGAAGCCAGCTGTCCACCTGAGTCTCGCAGACTTGTTGAACTGGAGCAGCAATAGCAGAGACAATGTTCTTGACAATAGAGAGAGGAGTCTTGGTGGCCTTTGGAGTAGGGTTTGGAGAAGGTGTGGTAGCTGGAATCTGGGTCTTAGTATTCGTGCCAATGGCCTTTCCCTTGGTAGTAGTAGTGTTAGCAATGGCTTCGAATTTGCTAAGATCCAATTTCCTAGGTGCAACCTTGACCTTTTCCTCAGCGTCCTTGATATTGAACTTCGAAAGATCCAATTTTTTAGGAGCCACTTTGAACTTCTCTTCAATATCCTTCACATTGAACTTGGAAAGGTCCAACTTCTTTGGGGCAGGTCTTCCTTTTGACTCTGGCTCCTTCATCATGAACTTGGAGAGATCCAATTTGTTGGGAGCTGCTCTAATCTGTTCCTCGATCTCCTTGGCATTGTACTTTGAAAGATCCAACTTCTTTGGAAGTGCTCTAGCTTTTGCTTGTGGTTCCTTGGCCATGAACTTGGAGAGATCCAACTTCCTAATAGGAGCACCCGTTACTTTTGACACAGGCTCTTTTGGATCAAACTTTCCTGCAAGAAACTCAGACTTTACCTTCAAGGCAATCTTAATGTCAGCCGGGATCTGGGTATGGCGGACCTCATTTTCTTTGGTGGCTCTCTTGAGTAAAGCTGCTTTGCGGCTGGCTATTCCTGATTGGCTTTTTCCGGAAGTGAAGGTTATTAAAGCCTTGGAATCTTCTGTTCTGGCATTAACATTCACTTTGGCCCGAGGAATCTTGGGGATGACTTCTTCGATCTCAGCTATGATCTGATCACCATGATCCTCGATCTCAGCCTCGATCTCAGCTTCAATTTCAGCTTCGGCAACAATTTGAGCTTTTGTGACAATTTCAGCTTCTGTAACAACTTGATCTTTGTCTGATACCATTGTATGTATGGTCTTTGGAGTAAGTGTCAGCTTAGCTGAGACTGAATTTGGAGCAGTGACTGCTTCTTGAACCTGAGCCTTTGGAACGGGAGCTTCTGGAACATGATTTGCCCAGGGATTCTCCGTGACACTTTCCCAAGGATTCTCAATGGGTAGTTGAAAAGTAGAAACATCCCGACTGAGCATTTTCCAAGTGGAATGGGTTGAGATTGTGTCCTCAAAACCTGGGACTTTGACTTCTGAAATTTTTATTTCTGGGATTCTGACTGGGGTTTTGACTGATGAAGTTCTTGTAATTGGAACTCTGACTGCTTCAACCTTTTGAGCTCTGACTGGGGCTCTGACTTCCTGAACTCTGACTGGAGCTCTGACTTCTGGGACTCTGGTGACTGGAGCCTTGACCGGAGCCCTCACCTTTTCCTTAACTTCTTTTGGGGCACTCTGTATTCTGTCCACCTTCTGGATTGGCCTTGGCTGTGCCCTGAGTTGTGGCGTTGGCTGTGGCAGGTCGAGTTTCAAAAATGGATGTCTCTGCACAATCTCAGCTCTGATTTTGCCAGGCTCAGCCAAATTTTCAAGGGAAACTGGGGCTCTGAAAGTGTAATCACGATCTTCAAAGGTAAACTTTGAACGCCTCTCCTCTGCAACAGCAGAAACCAGTTCGAGTTCCTTATCAAGTCTGGCGCGGAACTTTGAAACCTGGTACTTTCTGTGATGGTGATCACGAGCCAACGCAGCCAACTTTTCAGGACTCATATCTTCGTAATTGACGTAGTATGGGTCATTGACATCCTCCCAGGCCGCTCTAATTGGTTTGCCAGCTACTTTTAATGCAAAGCAGCGGATTTTGCAGAAAGCGCGACTGGCCGAAATGCGCCGCACACTTCCTGCTTTCACAGGACAATTGTCCGAATTGCAAACCGAGGCTCTTTCAAGGTAACAATCATTGTGCTTTTTCAAAAGCCGGATTTTACCAAGAGCCTTACTCCATTTCTTGGTAGCTTGGAAATGAGCAGCGTGCAAGTTCTCCTGTTGCTTGAGATTCTTTGGCATTGGCACTGAGTGCGCGTCTTCGCACCCAAATCCAGGTGCAACAGGCATCTCCTTCTTGAATAAGGCAACACCTTCAGGCAGTAATAAGTCCAGGAGTTTCTCAGAGAAGGTTGCTTTGGGCTTTGAAACAGTCAATGCTTGCTGCTCCTTAGTATGATACTTAGGAACATACCTAGAAGGATCAGGCTGAGGTCTCCTCTGCTGGGTTTGACTAGTTCCACCAGATTTAAAATTTGGAGTGGTAGTAGTAGGAAGACGAGGTGATATTTTAACAGGATCTCTAAATGTAGATTCCCTGTTAGTATCCCTAGTAGATTCCCTAAAGTATCCTCTGGACTCATTAGTGCACTTGGTAGTAGTAGGAGTAACAGTGGACTGTCTGAGAGTTGGCTCGGTGAGAGTAGACTCCGAGATAGTGGCAGACTTGAAGGCAGAGCTAAAGGTATTTACCTTATCCTGTCTTTCTGCCCCCGAGAGGAACTGCTCCAACTGCACTGCCAGGTAAGGCTGCTTGCGACCGTTGGGTGCAAACACTGGTTGGTTCAGTCTCATATTGGATGAAATTGAAGACCCGGTTTCGGATATCAATGATAGGGAAAAAATATCCTCGGGATGTGATCTTCTATTTCGTGTTGGTCTTCTATTATCAGGACTTAATTTTTTTGCTTGATAGTGGAGGCCAGGATGAAAAAGTGGTAGGTGCAAGAGTATGGTTCACATGAAATCTGTGAGAATAGGCACAGAACTGAAATTTCATGGTCACAAAATCAGTACAGACGCTCTCGTACATCAGAGTGCTGCAACTTGTGCGGGTCTCAAGCATTCAATACGAATCCTCTTAATTTGTTCCGAAAACTTCGATCTAACTTTCCCATTGCGGGAGTAAAGAACCCAAACAGAAAGGTAAATGACCTGATCGGATGACTCCGAAGCACCAATCTTCTAAATACCATCTGGTTGAACAAACTTGATCCACAAACTCTGTAATCTCAACCACCATTCTGCCATAGCTTTAAGTTATTTGAGGCAACAATTAATCTCTCTCTTTTGAGGACAGTTTCTATAGTTTATTTTATGTCCAATTAGTTTTGTCGGGCCTTCCTCCATAGAAAAGCACTTCATGACATAACGCCACTATGCTAATGAGACCACTAATAGTAATTCAAACTTCTAGTCAATGGTATTAGTAACTCAAACTAATAGTCAATAATGATATTACTGGCCACTAACATGACGCTAAACCAACATGGAAGCACATTACACCCTGAATGTGCACGACCAGATGTAAGCTAGCAACCTTTTATAAGTTATAGTTCATTGAGACGAGTGTTGCATTCATCAACAGTGAAGGGTCAAGATTGGTATTTGAGGAAAAATAGGGAGGCGTAATTTTTTGAAGAAGTGGAATTATCAGGGGAGCGGGTATTTATATAGACAATTTCCCCACTTCTCAGCCCGCCCCTTTTATTTGCAGCCACCAGCGATGCAGGAGCGGGGTGCCGCGAAATATATAAGGCTTCGCATTCCCCCTGATTCCAAAGCCATATATTTGAGAAAGTCGCGATTGACCAATAAAACTTAAATGCACATGTATTTACTGATGGAACCAGCAAGAGCTGCTTTTTACTACTTTTTGGAATACTCATCTATTACTACTTACTAAATTACTGAAGTACTAGTTCCTAACTTACTAGTTCCTAATTGTGACTACTGACTTACTCACATAATACTGACTGGTACTTGATCACAATGCAGTGAGTTTTTGGAAAGTTTGAATAAATGGGTTTTTTTAAAAGTTTGAATAAATGGAGTGCTTGAGAAATAATTGTTTGACTTAATTTTGTTGTGCTAGGAAGAACTAATTGGTCTAGTTCTAGGGACATACCTTCCAAGGGGGGTTTTTATCTATTGGTCAAATGTGACCAGGGAATCTTTGTCTCTTATACATTGAGTCAAAGGCTTTCTTCAAAACAAATTTCTGTTCAGGGATAACCAGAATATTCAAAGTTCATTGATGCGTCCTCGATCAGGCCATTTGTGCAATATTTGGAATTAACCTTTTTGACATTTTTTTGTCTAAAGTTTATGGAAGTAAGGCTATTAGGGCGGGACCCTGTCAGTAAAAACCACCAATCATCAAATTTAATTACAAATGAGCAATTAAAATTAACAGTTTCGGAATATCGTCGGTCCGGATAGTGGCCCCATTCCTGCACACCGCACCTCGTTTTATTGTCAAGAGGTTACAGCGCAAAAATCGACCCATACTAAACAAATACAAACTACCGGTTTAGTATATTTTGATATTTCATTTGTGGTAAACGGTTGTGATGCAGAGTCATCAGGGATTTCGTTGGTACTCTAGCTGAAGTGTCCAGAGGTAGCAAGTGTGACAGGTGTGAATAGGAGGTCCTCACCTTGGCTAGTTCCTGAGGAAAAATTGAGTTCAAAGGTCAGTTCTGTTGATACCATGCCTATAAATTTGAAGTTCATTAGCTTCGTAAAATAGTGAGGGTCTTAGTGGGTACTTAGTCTTAGGGTACCTCCTGCTTTCGTGAACAATGCACTCGCACCAAAAGCCTGAAATCAAAGACCATGGAGACAGACTATAAAAGTCTATAAAAGAGAGCTTCTTCCTCTTTAATTTTTCCTCATTCTTTCCTCAAGTTTTCCCTCCAGTCTTTACTTCCTATTATGAGACTCTCTCTTGTTCTCCTTGCTCTTCTTTCCACTGTTTATGCCGCACCAGAAGCGGGGGTTGGTGATATATGGAACTCTTTTGTGGATTTCTTCTGGAACATTCTCTCTTGGCGGAACCATACCCTGAGTGAAACAATTTCATATTCATCGACAGGGTACTATGAATTTGCAACTCCCACCAATACTTTACCTAGAACGATTGGTTGGAACATAGACTACAAGTAAGTTTGTGTGACAATTCTTGCCAACAAATTCGGTACCATCAGTTCCATAACACAATCTTTTACCATGACATCCGACAGATACAACAATTTGTGATACAACGTTTCCTGTTATAAAGATTCTGTTGCAATGATTTCTGTTATAACGATTTTGTTACATCGACTCCTGTTACAACGTTTCCTGTTATAAAGTCGAACGTATATAGTTACAATACATAAAATCAAACTCAAGACCTCTCATACGTCTACTTTTTAGAAATTAAGGTATACTCAACACCAGCTTGGGGTAGTTTAACTGTAAATCTCTAATGAACCTGAACTATCCATACAATATTCTCTCTGGTATGACTCATCAAAAGATAGTCTCTAAGAACAGATGTCTTGTATGCAGGTTCTCTTATTATATCTTTAATTTGTACTTAGGGAATAAAATATTAATTCTGGGCTCTTTTTTCTTTTTTTTGCTGAAAAAGTCACTTCTGAACGAAGTTGACGGTAATGATGTATCTATATGCAGGATCGTGTATCATATTTTACTTGATGCTCCGGATTTGGGGATCAAACAAATATTTACCCTTTAAAAATTGGGATAAATCTATACTTATATAGCATTCTCTAAACCTATGAATTTCAAATATAACTCTGAATATGAAGTACATGGATATAACTCATTTTGTTGAACTTGTGGGACATCTGTACCTCACGATCACGTGCTAGCAGGCATGTGAGCAAAGATCAAGTTCCCATATCCTATCGGGACGTGAATGACGTGAATTATGGAGTATGCAAGTGTTCGAATTATGACTTGATGTATGAACAGATGAACACATTTTCAACATTAGCAGGAAATGTTTCCTAGGAGGATTATTTAGGACATTCCTGCATATAGAGTCATATGCAGTCTAGTATGGCTTAAATCTATAAGAAGGCGTAACCCACCTCATTAAGATTGGGAGGAAAATTAAATCTGTCACGGTGTCCCCATTTTGAATAATAGGAATCTAGCAAAAGTCATCATCGCTCCTACAATTGCAGGCGTAAAGCTTAAAGCGTAACATAAGTGCGCGCAATGCTCACAGTACATTGGCTGCTGTAGCGTCTCAATGCTATTACCCTCTACACTGACTGATTTTGTTAGATTCTTGTAAGTACGTTTATTACCTAATCGAAACTATATACGTTGATTAGTCCTCAGCAAGAGGAATCGACTGTCACTAAGTAGTCTGCCGGAAGGTAGCCGAAGGGGCATAGTAACGGTGAACCCAAAAGGGGCATAGTAGCATCGGTTCCCGATTAAATTAGCACGTGAGCTCAATACCTATATGGGTTATATTTCATCCATGTTGGAACTAACAGATTTATTATGTATTTTAATTTGGAAAAAATCAGTTAGTTTCTAATTTGGGATATTCCTGCATAATGTATATATATAAAAAGAAATAAAATAATATATATACAGTGTTTTTCAAAACTCTTCAAACCAGCGCGACAAAATGTTTCAAACCAGCGCAACAAAATGTTTCAAACCAGCGCACAATCTTTCAAACCAAATGGACAAGTTGTTGTATACAGGATAACAAGGAAACCAGATCAGTTCTGTCCGTTTTTCACCCTTGATTGCTACTGCAAGACTCCCAAATGTAGTACATAAGAGGTAATCGTCCAGATTTAAGATTTCAGAATATTAAATTCTAATAAAAGTTGGTGTGAAACATTACGCCATTTGGTTTGAACCATTCTGTCTTCTTGGTTCGAAACATTTTTTCATGCTGGTTTGAAACATTTTGTCACGCTGGTTTGAATAATTTTGAAAAACACTGTATATAAAATAATATAAAATAGAATAAAATAATTTAAAATAATTTAAAATAAAATAAAATAAAATAAAGTAATTTAAAATAATTTAAAATAATTTAAAATAATTTAAAGAGGTTTTTTTTGGAATACTTTTTTTGTCTGTGTCTTGTCTTCATATCTGTCGCATTTTTTTCGTATGTAATGCGCTCATTCGTGGAAACATAGAAATAACAGAATTAGCAAACAACTTCAAACAAGTATTTTCGGGAACAAACCTAAAGAATTTTGAAACATTCAGAAACATTCAGAAACAGAAAAAAAATTAATACTGTCAGATGATTTTCACAGTATCAGACTGTGTACAGTGTTTTTCAAAACGATTCAAACCACACTAGCAAGAATAAACAATCCAATAATTCAAAAAGTTTCGTACCCCTTCGCACAGTCTTTTAAACCAAATGGCGTAATGTTTCATACCAACTTTTATTAAAATTCAATATTCTGAAATCTTAAATCTGGACGATTGTCTCTTATGGTACTACATTTGGGACAGAAGTCTTGCAGTACCAATCAAGGGTGAAAAACGGACGAAACTGAAACTGAAACTGAAACTGAAACTGAATTGGTTTCCTTGTTATCCTGTATAGAACAACTTGTTAGGGGTGTACGAAACTTTTTGAATTATTGGTTTTTTTAATTTTGCTAGTGTGGTTTGAATTGTTTTTCCACGCTGGTTTGAACCATTCTGTCTTCTTGGTTCGAAACATTTTGCCACACTGGTTTGAATAGTTTTGAAAAACACTGTACCAATACACATAACCCTTAACAACTTGTTGTATACAGGATAACAAGGGACCCAGTTCAGTTCAGTTCAGTTCTGTCCGTTTTTCACCCTGGATTGGTACTGCAAGACTTCTGTCCCAAATGTAGTACCATAAGAGACAATAGTCCAGATTTAAGATTTCAGAATATTAAATTCTGATAAAAGTTGGTGTGAAACATTACGCCATTTGGTTTAAAAGACTGTGCGAAGGGGTACGAAACTTTTTGGACTATTGGTTTGAATCGTTTTGAAAAACACTTTACTGTAGCGTACCATAAAAGGGTGGTGTACGGATCTACAATATACCACAGACTTGTAATTTTGGTATTTCTACTACAATACTCTACAATACTCTACAATACTCTACAATACTCTACTCTACAGTGTTGAGAAAATAGGTCTTGCTGTCTCTCTAGCGCAGCAACCACTCACGTGACTTTAGTCATGTGAAATCCACCCCAATATAAAAGGACAAGCTCCCGCTACTTTATAAGAGTACCGAAATATACATCAACTGAGGAGGATATGCCAAAATATCTCCCGACACCAGACCCACCAATATTAATTACTGTAGAGGTACTGATGTTTACTAAGCTGATTTCTTCCCCTACAGTACTCTACTCTAATCTTACCCTCTTCACTTTGTACCAATATATTAATCATATTGTAGCATATTTGTTAGATTCCGTATGATACAGGAATTGAGATCACGTGCCCAGTCAATTTCTGAGTCGGTTGGCCGTTACTACATCTCTTTTAGTTCGCCCTTACAACTGATTAACTGTAAGTTATTTCTTTGATATTTTTTATTGATATATTTAACTTGATTGTAATTTTACGTTGATTTATAAATATATTAAATTAATTTTATATGCAGGTAAAGAGTATATCTTAGGGGTGTACGGGTAATTTGAATACGGCCGATTCCTCTTCCTGAGGAGTCATCAACAAATATACTTACCGAATAGCATAACAATATTGTAGAGTATTTGGTGTGTAGTAATCTCTAGTGGTGTAAATAGTCCACTAACTTTGGGTGGTGTACGGATGTACAATATATCATGTAAATTAATCTACCAACAATTTTACCTTGTCCTTTATACTAGTGCTGTATTTGAGTACAGCAATAGTGTTTATATTTTATTGGATTCTAGCTGCTACGTCCTGTATACTAGTATTCATTTATCGATCCCTCCAAAGGTAATCCCTCAGATTAACCACCAATGTGACTAACATAAAGTAGTATTTGTCACCTGATCCAATATCTGATCCCGAATCTGATCCAATATCTCAAACAAAATTACCTGAACTAGTCACTATAACTATAGTTTAAAGTGGTTCTTATATGGTGTACTGATGTTTCCTTTATAATATCTGGTGTACTGATGGGAGGTACTGATGTCGACACTCGTAAAAATGATACGCGTAAAAAACGACAAGCACCCACCAATGAAAACCTTCTTCCTTGCCCTTGTTGCGTTCTTCACGCAAGTGTCGGCCTTGCATTTTTACCTCCAGACAAATGAGGTGCGCTGTTTCTATGAGGATTTGCCCGCAGATGCTTTGGTGGTTGGAAAACTCGACGCGTCCGACCTCGACGAAAAGTCAAACACCTACTACAAAAACCCCCACTTAAAGTTGAGGATCACCGTGGATGAGACCTTTGACAATAACCATCGCGTGGTGCACCAGAACTCCAACCCTTCGGGCGACTTCACCTTCACGTCCCAGGATCAGGGTGAACACAAGTTCTGCTTGTCTCCTGTATACACGGACGGGTCCCACGGTAAGAGCCACCGGATCTATTTTGACTTGGCCATCGGTGCTGCTTCCGATTATGTGGACCTGAAGTCGGCTAAGAAGGTGGATGGCTTGACTGCCCAGGTGCAGGAATTGACCCGCAAATTGAAGGAGATCCACATGGAGCAGGAGAGCATTCGTGAACGTGAGACTTTCTTCCGGAACCAGAGTGAGTCCACCAACTCGCGTGTGGTGGTGTGGAGCATCATCCAGCTCTTGGTCTTGGTGGGAACGTGTGCCTACCAATTGCGTCATTTGAAGAGTTTCTTTGTCAAGCAAAAAATTGTTTGAGTCAATCTGAGTTTCTTTTCTTGGCTATGTTACTGGCGTGTTCAGTGTTACAAATATTCGAGTCATTGACTCTAAATCAATCCTATTTCTTATTCGTGTAGGTATGAAGTAGCTCATGGTTGATTCAAAGTTAAAAGAAGTAACCTGTTCATCTCAAGGTATTTTTAATCCCGACATCTTCTGGCCTTGATATCTGAAGGTGTCATGGTCAATGAACATCATAGAGATTCTTTCAAAAGAGAAGCTTATATCGTGGTACCTGCATATAAACACGTTCGTCTTTAAATTCAGTAATCTTGAGTCCAGTCTCTTACTCATTCAATTACCACTCCACCATATAGAAACCTTTGAAATAAATTTCATTTGTCACAGTAATCGAAAAAGAAATCTGCATTGTAACCCATGATTCCATGAACCTTGTAATTTCCCATTTGAACTAAGCCTTCATGGATATAGGATACTCAACACCTTGTAGACTTACCCATTGGAAATTGCCCTCATAGGATTTTATCATCCATAAGATACAGTCTTTCAATTGAACTGTGACACCATCTGAAATTATATGGCCATTCATCGGACACCATAATTCGTCTGCCATTATTCTTCATAGCTCACAATAAACTTCATCATCTCACACAAAGAATCCCTTTCGCTCAATAAACTTTTTATCCTTTTGGCATTGTAGTTTGATGAGGACAATCTCGATGGGACATTATTTTTATCCACTAAAAAAGAATCCTTTCAGGACTATGTCATTTTGAGGCAGTTGTTCTTCGGTCACTGTAAGACTTCGTTCCATTCCATCGGAAACTGCAATGTACACAGTATTCTCTCCATTAGTTTTTCTCTAGTGAAATGATCCATTGCCACACAAGGTAATCCGTTTCACTCAGTAGACCTTCATCCATTAGACTGTCTAAGTCTCATCCGAGTAGCTTATCCATTAGACATGGATGTGCATCTGATTTTGGTCTTCTGCAGATTAAATACATCCATTGACATTTTGGTTTATCCATTTGACAGAGTCATCAATCAGACAGTGCTTTTCACATGAATCAGTCTTCACCATAGAACAGAGAGAATTGACTCAGTCAGAGTTTCTCTGAAAAAATCAAAATCTTTCATTAAAAATGGTAAGTTTGAAGAATTTGACACAAGAGTTATCATGATCTTTGCCCATTTGGTGCATTTCAATCAATTAGAACCGCCCCTCGTCTGGTCACTGTATCCACCCACTTAATTCAGTAGGTCTTTATCCATCAGACAAACACCACCTACCATTCCAATATGAGACTATCACACCTCTCTCGACTAACCTGGCGAGCACCAGCCCATCTGCACAAAAAACTCGTAAATTTTGGACGCCTTGTTCACGTCGATCTTCAAAAACAGCCGTGCATCTTTTTTCTTCAACATGCCATTGTTTTTGATGGCCTCTTTCATGAGCTGGTTCTTAATGGCCAAGTACGGCTGCGGCAAGATGCGAAGTGTCAGGCACAATGTCTTTTCTTCCGGCGATAAAAGCTCGAAGTCGGTGGCATGCGAGATATCAAGCGGCGCCCGTGAATTGGTGTTATTGATTTTGGGTCGGTATTCTGGCTGTGGCGTGTTCTTACGGTTTGCAAGGTTGGCCACGCCACTCGATGACCGTGCTGCCAACCCCGTACCGTTGCCCATACGCTGGTAATGCGCCTGGCGAATAAGCTTATCCTTTTCGAACCGGATTCCGTCTTCCTGCGACGTGATCCCATTTCGACGCCAGTTTTGGAGCTGGTGGATCCGCATCCGGCACCGGAGCTCCGTGAGAAGGTCCGCACACAAGTTCTCAAAGTCCTCGCTGGATACTATTCGAATAAGCGCATTGACCTTTTTGAGAAGCTCTTTTTCCTCCTTCGATTTGCGCTTATCGTTAGAGATGTTGCGCCGGTAGTCCAATAGTTTGTTTTCGAGAAGCACTCTTTTTCGTTCGGCACGCGTGGTGAGCCGAGAGTTGTAGATGTCCAAAATAGTCAATTTCAACTCAATATCACCGGCTGAATCGTCAGGGTCAAATATCATATCTTTGATAGGAACCTCTGCATCATTTTCGGCTTCATGGTCGAACTCAAGCCGGCCCGGCATATAGCCCTGGATTTCGTGACAGAGAGGCACGGATGCGCTGGGCTTGACCTTGGGTGGAGGCAACGGCATGTTCTTACGTCTCTGTAACCTCTCTTTACGCCGCAGCAAGAATTCAGCCGCCAGCACAGCACTGAAATCCTTATTCATCTCCGGAAGAGGGTACTCCGACGATTCCAAGTACACGCGGTTGTAGTGAGCATCAACTTCTTCTTTCAGACGGTTTCCGATATGGTCGGCAATATCCTGCCAATTGCCAAGGCCAAAGTTTTCACAACCCTGTATAAGATGTAACTCTTCGTCAGCACCCCAATCCTCGTCAAATATGGGGTACGTATTCTGCTCAATGATCTGGTAGTCGTGCCATGGCTTGTGGTCTAGGGTGACGGAACCAGCAGCAAAACAGGGCACACAAAGGTCATAGTCCAAGCAAATCGCACACTTGATACGGATACGGTTGGTACAGTCCGACGAACACACGTCGCAGTGGTAAAGACGGCCCTTCTCCATTGCTGTTGATAGTAGGCAAGTTGAGTTGATGGCGCGTGATGGTGCTCACGTGGGGGAGTGGATTAGGGTATATGCAGGTGCACGTGACAAACCTTCTCCAAACCCAAACCTCCCCCTCCCCTCAAAAAAACAAAAAAAAAACAAAAAAGGGTATGAAAATCCTATACCATTTAGAGATAGTCTAGAATTTTCCAAAACAATAAACTTGTGTCAGTTTTGCTAGTGGTGCGTCCTTCAATAAATTGTTCGTATATTTTTGATGTATTTCCCTAATGAAAAATACACAAGTAGGTCAAAAGTAAATATTTGACCATTCACTATTTTAGCTTAACATGATAAAAAAAAAATTGGTTGAGTTGATTTTTTTTTTTGGTCGGATTGAGTTGACCTTGGTGTTGGAATCATAGAGAAGTGGGGTTGACTAAAGATTTGGGAGGTTGTAATTGCAGCCAAAAAGCGCGTGCACTGTGGAGGGGAAAACGCCTCGCTTATATAATGCTCGAACAGCAATGTTTCACATCTAAAACTCATGCAGTGTATGCGTCAAAATATACATCCTTTACTTTTGTAAACTTCCTTTTGTGTCAGTAACGTGGACTATATAATGCTCGCCGTATCGTTGACCATACGTTGACCAGGGTAGAATTTCACACACTATCTGAGAGACATCATATAAAGCTAAAGCTGAGGTTTCGTTATTAAGCTGTACGGGTCTTTCTTATGAATACTGTTTCGACTGAACTGATCTATTATCAAGCTATATAGACAAGGGGCATGGATATATAATTTGTAGACATGTATGTGCGACTACTACTGCTTCAGAAGGTCTTGAGATACATTTTGAATACCGTCGAAGAAGGAGAGATTAGTTATGGCGACAGCATGGTATTATAATGGTCGGTAGAACACCAATCTGGTATTCTAGAGGTGCTAGGTATTTTAGTGTATAGACAAGATTTAGGTCTAGTACTATTATACTAGTACTCCCTTTTCACTAGTCTACGTGCACTTCAACCTTATTCTTGTGAAATTATTGAGTCTGAGGAAAGTGAAAAATTGGGTAAGTCTTTGACGACGGTTATAAAAACAGGCTATACTAGCTCCCAATCAGACTACCAACACTGATGTTATCTAGAGGCTTGGGTAATAGTTCGCAGTCTACCAAAAGAGATACCAAAGGTCTATATGGAGGTCCAAGTGGAACCAAGGGTCTATATATGAAGGTCCAAGTGGTACCAAGGATCTATACGAAGGTCCAAGATAGCCAACAACAGGACTTTCAAGAGTCTGATTGAAATGTATAAAAGCAATGGATTTAAAGAGATTTGAATGGCTGAAATGAGTGAATAGCCACTATTGAATTGTCATGACAACTTCCATCCGCACATAAAGCTACCGAAGACCAATACAAGGCTCTTTTCATTGATATGCTAATATCAGTAAGCCTTGAAATTCTGGAATTCAGCATGATATTTTTTAGTGTGGTTATTTTAGTGGATATTTAGCTTCTCTATCTAATATCCCTACAAATGCTTATTTTCGGATACTTCAGCTATTATAGTTTTCGCAATGGATTCAGTGCAACAGGTCACGTGACCAATCCTGCATTTGCTTAACTGTTGGTCAACTATAACCCTCCATCTGCCACCCCAAGATATGCTGTAAAGCCAAGCAAGATAGTGGGAAGAAGCTCCTTCTCATCGTGAAAACCAGTCAAGACTATATTCATTCACTGACCTACAATTAATTGCAAGGATAGTTATATCCCGTTTCCATCTACGCTAATAATTTCCCAGTTTCAAGAGATGGAAACCTTAATCTGTTGTTGAAACAGCTGTTTTGCTTATATCGTGGTTACAGCGTGACCAAAAACCAATCACCATGGTTAACTACCGGGAATTTATTCTGCGGGCAAGAAAACAGGAGACAATTCTGAGCGGATTAGGACTAATTTGAAACTTCTTCTCAATGGAGCTCGGTTTTTGGCAATATAGGTTTCAATTTAAACGTCAGATAACGCAACAAGGGCAAAAGATCCGATGGTTTTCATACATCTAGTATGCAACGGCCCCAAAAAAATCTTTACTTTCCCGCAGCTACTGTTCGGCAATACCTGACTTTCAAGGCACCCCTTGGCTGATATATAAAAACAGGGCAGTTTTCTTTCTAAAGGTCGCCACCATGAATGCTATTCAATTGTTTTTTGCCTACCTTATCGTGGCAAATGCTTGGGCAGACTCCGTTCAGCCATTAGCCTTCTTTGCAAAGGTTAATGACACTTTAATGCCCCTTTTCGGAACTTCCATCACAAAAGTCGGCGATATGAGCGTGTTTTCTTATGAAGATCCACTGGATGAGCCTGTCGAGTTCACCTTAACACAAGATAACTTTGCTTACGCTTCCAACAAACGGGACGTGATAGGGTTTGTTAATTTCCAATTTGTGTTCGGCTCTACTGTTGATCTGACTCCATTGAAATTGGATAATGACAACAAGCTTAAGAATGGACGTTTTTATTCGTGCCAAGTGTCTACTGGCAGCAACGTACACAAGATTTCCTATGAGATGAAGGATCCATACCATGCAAATTGCTTCGAAGTAGACATCTACCTCTTGCCTCATAAAAAGCCATCTGAGATTTCTCAGGTGACTGGGTCTGGGTCTGGAAATGATGTTGAGAAAGACCTTGAGAAAGACCTTGAGAAAGACCTTGAGAAAGACCTTGAGAAAGACCTTGAGAAAGACCTTGAGAAAGACCTTGAGAAAGATGATGAGTTGCCAAGGACTCTCTTAGCAAAAAGAAATGTCAATTTTATGCCCTTCTCGAGCAAAACTCCTCGGGAGATCATCACCGGCTTTAGTGGCTTTTCTCTTGGAGACTCTTCCAAAGCTGATGAGTTTATCTCCCAAGATGGCTTCGATTTCAGCCCAAACAGATCTGCTGATGAGGATATGGGGATTCATGACGATCCATTTAGCATGCGCCCTGCTGTGCACCGTACCAAATTCAAGCATAATGACCAAATGAGGGTCCATTCGATATACCAATCTTGCTTGGGTGTCGACGGTCTGAACTCCATTACTGACCACACATCACCTGCTCACTGCTCCAAAGAGGAAATTGATTATTACCACGAAAAAGAATTTGGTTCCGTGGTGGAACTGCAGAGAAAAGACGATAATTTCTTATCCGTGTCCCGGAATTTGCCATATGTGTTGCATGCATATATTGGTGGTACTATGAAGCCTCTTGGAGCACGTATGTACCTGATTAATGGACACATGCACAGTGTAATGTCTTACGGATCCGGTGTTGGTGAATCTATTAAGTTCATAATGGAAGGTGGTTTTGCTAAAAGCATATACACATCCAGACACGGGTACCTTGGAGTATGCGACCATACCCTTGCTTACGGTCCTGGTATCAATCCGAGCGATTTGATGTTGGATGAAAATTGGGGGCTCCACAATGCTGATTACTTCTCATGCTCAATCTTTGCCGACTCTCACATCATTACTACAATTAGGCGTTTTCCAAACTGTTTTGCAGTGAGGCTTTACTTCTTAAACAACGACACAAAAGCTCTAACTGATAGGATAGATGTGCGTTTCCCTGAGAATGAGAAGGCCTTTAAAAAAGATGGAGTAGCATTGGGACAAAATAAAAAAAAAAATTCATTACCCTGGTTCCGAGGCGCGCCATATAATTTGTTTGTAAAGATCGGTGAAAGTATGTTGGCTCTTGGATCCCGTACCTATTTCGATGATGGAGTTCAATACAGCTCTGTATGTTACGGACGCAATGCTGGTAGCCCTGTTGACTTCGTCTTGGTCGGTAACTCCGCTATCAGCATTGGCACTTCTCATGATGGGTACCTTGGAATCTACCATCATACTCTTACTTTTGGTCCTAATATGCCTGCTACTGATTTGATGTTGGACGCAAATGGCAAGGTCCGCAATGGAGATTACTTCTCATGCTATAGCATAGGGGGTGTTCGAATCATTAACTCGCGTAGGCAGTCACAGGACTGCTTTGAAGTGGACATCTACCTCAAGCATGACAATACAGAATCTGCGAATTCCTTGGTGAAGCATTTACCTGAGAACGAGAATGCATCTAAGGAAACAAATATGATAGAGCTGGGAAAGAAATTGTTTGAAAAAGGTGAAGATAAGGATTCTCTGGAAAAAACCGAATTGAGTCCTCCATATGTGAATGAGAACTCAATATATTATTTTTATGCAGAAATCATTGGTCTTATGTCGCCTCTTGGAACCCGTTTTATGTTGCATCATGGAGAGTATCGCGGTGTGTTGTGTTACGGACACGCAGTTAGCCCACCAATCGAGTTCGCCATGGCGGGTAACGGCTCTCGCAGCCAGAGAGCAGCCCATAATGGGTTCGCTGGAGTCTTAGATCGGACACTTCTTTTCGGTCCTCATGTGCCTTTAACCGATTTGATGTTGGATGAAAATAGGAGGGTTCGGAATGCTATTTACTATTCATGCTGGACTTTTGGTGGTGTTCAAGTCATTTATACAGCCAGTTTCCATCCGTTCTGTTTTGAAGTGGACCTCTACCTATTACATGGACCAAGAGATACCAATGCCATAATAGAAGCAACTGCCCTTCTAAAAAAGAACAAATCTGAGAAAGAAAGGAAGAATGTGTTTAAGGAAGATGGACTGACCCTGGGGAAGAATAAAAAAATTAAACCTTCAAACGTGTCCCAGAATCGGCCATATGTGTTTCATGCAAAGATTGGTGATACCATGAAGCCTCTTGGGGCCCGGATTTATTCACGTGACGGAATTGATTACGGCGCATTTTGTTACGGACGTAATGTTGGCAAGGCCGTTAAGTTCGAAATGATTGGTGACTCCGCTAGCAGTATAGACACTTCGAATGATGGGTATGCTGGAATTTTTCGTCTGGCGCTTACTTTTGGCCGTCATATCCCTGCTACAGATTTGATGTTGGATGAGAATCGGAGGGTCCACAATGCACGGTACTTCTCGTGCAGTATCCATCAAAAGATTCAACTCATCACCACAACTAGGTTATCTCCATACTGCTTTGAGGTGGAGATCTACCTTTTACATGAGGGCACCAAAACTGTGGATCTTCCTTCTAAGAAAAAGAATGTATCTGAGAAAGGAAGGAAGACTGAAGAAGATGAAAATGAGGAATTCTGGAAAGAATCCTTGGGAGAAGATAAGGTTTCGCTCGAAAAGCCTAAACTGAATAACCCAACCATTACTCGAAACTTGCCATATGTGTTGTTTGCAAATATTGCTGGTAATAGGAAGCCTCTCGGAGCCCGTGTGTACCAACATGATGGACTTTATTACAGTGCAATATGTTACGGACGCAATATTAGCGATACTGCTGAATTCCACTTGGAAGGTATCTATGCTGTCAGCCAAAACACTTCCAATGAAGGGTACCTTGGAATACATGAGCAGACACTCGTCTACGGTTCCACTCTCCGTCCGACTGATTTGATGTTGGATAATGATGGGAAACTCACCAATTCTGATTACTACTCATGCGGTGTTCTGAATGGTGTTCTGCTCATTACCACCTCTAGGTTTTTTCTGTATTGTTTTCCGGTGGATATTTACCTCTCACATGATGATAGAGAAGCTGCGAATGCCATGATAGGTAAGCTTTCTCCAAAGAAAGAGAATGTAATTGAGGAAGGAAGCAAGAATCAGTTTGAGCAAGATAAAGTATCTTTGGAACAACAAGAAAAACAAACTTCCCTGCCAATGGCTCCTCCAAAATTGCCATATATGTTCTTTGCAAAACTCGATGAGGACATTAAGCCTCTCTCTGCCCGGGTGATTCCGCTTTACGGAAGTAATTTCAGTGTGATGTATTATGAGTATGAGGCAGACGACGAACCTGCTAAGTTCACTAAGGAAGGTAATCATGCTCTTAGTTTTAACACATCCAATGACGGGTACTTTGGCATCTATAAAAACCTCGTTGTTTTTGGACGCAATATCTCACTGGTAAAATTGTGGTTGGATGCTGATCAGAAAGTCACCAATGCGAATTACTACTCATGCTGGGACAACTACAATAATCACGTGATTTCTATTGAAAGAATCAATGAGTATTGTGATGATGTGGATATCTACTTCTTGCATTATAACCCAGATACTAAGAAACCAGTGTTTGGCGAGTCTGTGTCTTCAGTTGAGTCTGAAAATGAAGTCCTTAAGGAAGAAAAAAGAGTTAGTTTGACAACAGAAGAATAGCAGAATCTTTTGAAGAAAAGAAAAAAAATCTCGAGTGAAGTTAACAAAGGGTCCCTGGCAAAAACTGAACTGAGCCCTTCATCTGTGACTCAACACATGCCATATGTGTTCTTTGTTAAAGTGAATGGTGCAATGATTCCTCTCTCTCCGGAAATTATTCCATATTTTGGAACTGATATCAGTGTGATGTTCTATGAGTTTGGGCCCAATATCCCCATTGAGTTCAACTTGGTAGAAGGTCGCTACGCTAAAAGTATAGGTACACCCACCGACGGGTACTTTGGACTCACTGAAGAACTATTTGCCTTCGGTCTGAATATTCCTCGGAAGGAATTGGAATTGGATGATAGTGGGAAGCTCATAAACGCAGACTTTTTCGTGCTGGAGCAACCCTGTCGATGCTCAAGTGATTTCCACGGAAATGATAAATCAGTTTTGTTTTACTGTGGAAGTATACTTCCAGCATATAAACTCAATTTCTGGAAAGCCAGTGACAAATATGGGTTAACATGAGCAGGCTTGAGATCATGGATACGAGAAGGACGATGCATGTTTTTAACTTGAATTGTGATCGTGGATGTGCCTGGATCTGAAGATGAATACGCTGGACCTAAGTTTGGCCCTTATGAAGAATGAAGTCGTTGCCTGTGACAAACATGTGCCTGGATCTTATTACGAATATGCACTTGTGTCTAAAGAATACGTTCCTGGTAAAAATATGCATTTATCTATATGGCAGACTAATTCTTTCGTTGGTATGGCGGTCTATGTGGTTAAGAGATGCTGATGCAACGCTATGGACTTGACTTATAAAATGTTATTTCTAGCAAACCAACTGTGATGAAATGCTGACTTTATTCTGTTTTGGTCGAGGTGTAATTCTGGTGAAGAATTCTATTTGGCCCAGTGACCAGAAGGTATTCTTTTGTTATTCATTCAATTTAGTGGTCTATATTATGGCATTTCTTGAGCAGGTTTATACTTAAAGACAGTCATACCTTGATACTACAAAATCTCCACAAACAAATAGCTCAGGAATTAGACACAGGAACCAAGAGAAATGTATAATTCCTGGTTAAAATCTGTGTCATTGATGTGTATTTGATGATTTGGGCCCATACCCTTGTCCAAGAGCTGCTTCCTCGGCATGGCAATCTGCAGGATAATAGAATGCACCAATGAACCAATGACCCAGAAAAAGATGTTAGTGAAGAAGTACGGTTAAAGTTGGTCTGGCAATATAAAGAACCTTTCAACTTATGTTTTAGTATATATTACTATACACGGATATGTAAGTTGTACTTTACAAGACCAAAGTCCTAAGACGGGGCCGTAGCACGGCTGATAAGTTATCCACTCGTCTATGACCTGCACATAGTACACCTCTGGCCTGTATACAACATACTACGTCGCATTTTGACTCCGTGTGTCGACAGAACCAGTCTTTACAGTGTTTTTCAAAACTATTCAAACCAGCGCGCCAAAACGATTCAAACCAATAATTCAAAATGTTTCGTACCCCTTCGCACAATCTTTCAAACCAAATGGACAAGTTGTTGTATACAGGATAACAAGGAAACCAGTTCAGTTCTGTCCGTTTTTCACCCTTGATTGGTATTGCAAGACTTTTGTCCCAAATGTAGTACCATAAGAGGCAATCGTCCAAATTTAAGATTTCAGAATATTGAATTCTAATAAAAGTTGGTGTGAAACATTACGCCATTTGGTTTGAACCATTCTGTCTTCTTGGTTCGAAACATTTTTTCATGCTGGTTTGAGTAGTTTGGAAAAACACTGTACACTAAATTCGCAGAAGCCAACAGAAGTCAATATTGGAGCTTTTAAGAAGGAAGAAAAAGGTTGAAGCTAATGAAGAGTTTTGAATTTTTTTTTTTCTAAGTCATAGTTAGATGGCATTGTCTTTCGAATAATCCTCATTCATAATCATTCTTTTTCTGCTCATGCTGTACCTTGAAAAACCCGTACACCTCTAATATATACGAAAACAGATAAAGCATGAATCTTTTTCGATAATATTTGGAGGACATTTCAATATGATGCTTGATGATGATTTGGACGCAATGATTGTGCAGTGAGTCATCCTACCCCTGACAGGGTTAAATGGCCACTTAAGGATTTATTGGTTGATTACGGATTGGTTGATGTCTTTAGGCACTTATTCCCTGAAGAAAGACACGGTACTGTACTAACCGTTCAGGGAAATTCAGTCGAAGATTAGACGGAATTCACGTTTCTGAAGTTATTATAAGACAGGTAATGCTATATGCCGAGCGAAAGGAACCTGTCCTTCAATCGACTTATGCAACAGTACTTGTTAATATCTTATGCAACTTTGAGTGTCTGCTAAGAATCGGGACAAAACGATTCATGGCTAACACCAAATTGTATCGAAGTGAGTCTACAATGGCCAATTTTGGGAAACCACATGCTCAAAATTAGGACTTACAGCTAAAGTATTGCGTGAAAACCATGAAAAATGCTTCGTATGCTCTCTGGGCTAAGGAACTACAAGACCTTGAGCCGGTTGAGAAGAAAAGAAGGAATATCAAGGGTTTTCATCGACTTCTCAATCAACATATATAGGGATTACAGTTTAAATCTCATGTCTTTACTCAGTTGAACAGAGACGGAGGCTGGGACTGTTCCTGATACAAAGGTTTATACGACGGAGGAGATTTTGGATAGTGCAAGAACGTTCTGGCAGACTCGTATGAAGCAACCTCCGGCACCATCTCCTGATCAGTTGGCTACATACCTTGGAGCTTGGCCACCACAGTTAAGTGAAGAGGAGTGTACGAAGTTGGACAGGGACTTTACACATGATGGACTTTTTTATGCGTTTGACAGGTCCAAAGATGGGTCTCCTGGCGAAGATGGGCTTCCTTACTCTTTTTTGGAGGAACACTTGGAGTTGCCACGGGTCATTATTGGTGGATGTTGCTAATAAACTCAAAGTAGGTTTCATTCCTGATCATATGAAGGAAATCCTTATCACTCTACTTCCCAAGAAGCCGGGTGCAACCAAGATTAAGGACTTTCGACCTATCTCATTGACAAATAAAAACCTCAGGATCATCTGCAGAGCAATCAATGATCGGTTGCTCAAAGTTGCAGAGACCATCAAAATTGGCGACTATCAAACTGGGTTCATTCCTGGCAGACTGATCCACCTGAACATCATGCAGTTCAAAGAACTTGTGAGGGTGCGGCGTTGCATCAGATAGCTATTGAATGGAGTGGCAGAAGAACGCAATCTACCTGCGCATCATTGACCATGTCAATGGATGCATAGCAATGGTGGATTTTGAAAAGGTCTTCGACTCAGTATCATCTCATAAATACATTGAGAGAGTCTTGGTAACGAGAGGCTGTCCAAAAGGAATTAGGACTGCAGTCATGACTATCTTGACTAAGCAGATGGCTTGCATCTTCATTAACCGGACGAAGAGTAGACCATTTGCTCTTCGACGGGGTACGATGCAAGGCAATCCTTTTTCTCCCTTTTTTTGTTCGTGTTGGCCATTGAATCATTGCTTTATAACCTTAACACTATGTTAGGAGGGTTTCGGATCTTCCACAAGCTTGGTTTTGAGGTCAGCGCAAGGGTCTGTGCATTTGCCGATGACTTGACTATCTTTATTGGAAGTGACGACGATGCTAGGAAAGGGGCAGCAATTCTTGAGGAGTTTGGACAAGTTCTGAACTCGTCAGTGAAAAAAAAAAACAAAAAAGAAGTCTCTTTGTCTTAGACTTTGTCCTAGTTTGTCGACTCATCCCTATCTCCTGTTTCCTCAGTCAATTGTTTCCTGAGTCAATTGTTTCCTCAGTCAATTTATGAAGAAGCTGACAACAATCAAATACCTTGGTTTCCCACTACAACACTTGGATTGGGATAAAGAAATAGAGAAATTGGTGGTTTTACTCCATAGCACCATCATTCGGAGGCTTGGATTGATTCACAGACCTCAAGCCATCAACACATTTTTCTTTATTCGAAGCTTTATTACCGGGATTTTCATCAGCAGATGCCTTTACTGCTGGTTAAAAAGCTCAAAGCCTTAGTGAAGAACTTCTTTCCACGTTTAGGGGAAGATCAGATCTTCGCAAGAATCGAGTATGGTGGTTTTGGCGTCATTGACATCCAAATGCAATTGGAAGGTCTTAGAGCTGATTTAATTCACAAGGTTTTGGTTGAGGACAACAACTGGTTCTTCACTCTCTTGAGGGCGAACATCCAAGTATCATCCATACTTTATTTGAAGAACAAGCCATTTGGATTGAGCCTTCTTCGTGGAGAACAAGTTAGAATCTTCATGTGGTCGGCTTATTTGATGGAAATGGAAGAGTACTCACGGTATAAGAAAGCATACCTTCATGGAAAGATGTCTTCTATCCTGAAAGGGCTTCCAGACTATGCCAGAGAGTATTTGGTTCGTTATTTCCACATTACCAAGACGATTCTACAAGCTGAGAAGTTTTCACGATCCTCTGAACATCAATTGGAAGACTATGCAGAGCAAAGAGGTGCCTACATCTTACAACTGAGAAAGGACCTGATTCAGAGTGTTCAAGATCCGTATACGGACACTCCCCTGCGTTGTAAAGACCAAATGTTTACTGACGCTCTTTTTAAGAGTGAAAGCAAGCAAACAAAGGTCTAATATCATCATTTGGTAACGAGTGCTACCATCAAAGATCTTGCGGGCACAAGAGACTGGCCGAGATACTGGATGAAGTTTTCTTGATCATCATCCTTATGACTATGTTCAATTATTCCTTCTTGGAATTGATCTCCAACACATTTTCCCAACATCCAGTTGTCCTCTTTGTGGTACTCCCTACTCTACTGCAATTTTGGACAAGGTTCGATACATTTTCTTTGAATGCTCCATTGCTGCAGTCATTTGGGAAGAGTGCAAGATGTCAGGCACTCCCTCTGTTCAATACGCTGTTGGAAACTCTGATACTGATTTCAAAAAAGCTTGATCTTTATTATTATTACATCAAGACTCTCATCACTTATCGAAAACCAACTAAACGCCGGAAAACTAACTAAACGCCGGATTGATATTGAAGCTCCCGATGAATTGACTCCATTGATTTCAACTTATGTTTGAGTATATATATTGATACACAGGGATATGTAAGTTGTACCTTACAAGACCGAAGTCTTAGACGAGGTGCGAGGTGAGTGAAAGCTTTTTACCCACCCGTGACCTGCACATAGTGCATCACTCAAACGCATCCATCCAACGCCTCTACGAAGTACATCGCCTCCGTAGATGCTAGGTACTCATTGACAATTGACGCCAGATTTAACGCGCAAGAACATTTCTTATTTCAAGCCGTTTTATCGACGACGCTTTTAAACTCTTTAAAAAGCGTTCATAGACGGAGGTCTCAAAAGTCACTGCGCAAACTTTCAATTCTCTAAACACTTCGGTATTTTCTCTCGGAGTTTTTCCAATCCATTTTGAAGTTTTCTCCGACCCGCATTTATAGACTTGTAGCCTATGAATAAACGTATTATTATGTTCTTTATGATGCGTTTTAAGCTAAACTTGTACTCGTTGCTGGTTCCTCCAAGAGAGGAACCGGAGTGGTTTATATACTTTGAGAGAAACGTGACATCGAAAAACTCGCCACCAGAACAATGGCAGTATTGTTTCTGGAATATTCGAAAGGACCATCATAGTACTTCATACAACAATGGCCGATGGCCGTGATACGGCGTTTGCAATGGCCATTGTAACAATCGGACTGAGAGGCTTCATAATACCTTCATAGTTAGGGCCCTGCCTATGGCGGATCTAACACGTATATATATATACACCATTGAGCAGAGTGACGCAGTGATTAGTCACATCATCCAAAAATAACTACACACACACACCAGTGTAACCACTCATATTTCGTATACGCCCACCCGAAGATATATAGATGTAGATGAATGTCCTTGGGTATATTGCTGGAGAGGTACGGATCTCTATGGTCTGCATCAGATATACTAGGTCCGTATGAAGATAGGAAGTACGAATCTTGGTATATGCACATACTGTACATGACTAGAGAATTCTATGGACGGCTGGCATTAATGAAAGATACTGATCGTATACTTACTCTCCTGCACAATCCTCCACTTCACACACCGCCCAGAACCCATACTTCAATGATTTCTTACACTTGCCACTGGCAACCCAAGCGTCGGGTGCACGGGTTTCGACCGTCACATAAACTCCCACTTTAAGAGCTGACAGACCTTGGGATGTTTCCGTTTTAATATCTTCCGTCCTGCATAGAAGAACATTCAACGGCACACTGACCCAATTAAAACCTTTCTCTAAAATACCATTATTCAGTTCATTCCGAATAGTACGTGTAAGCTTCTCTGCACGTGACACTGATGTGGCATCAGTCAAATATACCGACGGTACTGCATCCAATACCTTTGCTTTCTCCTGCCGAGGGCCAATGGTGAAGGAAGTCACGGGCAAAGCGACAGAGGCGATTGGTTCCAGACCCACAATACTAGCGAGTTCAGCCGGCACCTGACCCAGGGAGACAGTGACATTGATGGAGTTAAGGAGCGGGTTGATTATGCTCAATGTGCAGGACACACCATTTGGAGTTTCCTCAGGATCTTCCAGATCACGGCTTAAGCCTGCGTTATATACAGGAATACCTTCTTTCATTCCCCTTTTAGCTCTAATACTCTTCCGTTTCACGCTGACTGCAGGCACAACATCGGGGGCAACTTCCTTCGTCAAGTACTTCATCAGACGAGGATCTGCGACCGGCATACAAAGCCGTGTACTGCATACACTGCACGTATACGACTTTTTGGCATATAAATGATTACCCACTGGAAGTCGGACCTCGGAACTGACTCGGAAGTCACCCTCAATATCCACCGGCCGAGTCGCGATTTGCTCCATTCGGTAAACCAACGAGGCCCGCTCGTCCATCACGTGCTCTGGGTTCACATTGAGCTGGTGCATTTTTGAAACAACTTCCGGGGTAACTGAGAATGGTTCACGCGTCTCAAGAGAAGTCTTTTGCTTTCCACTTCGTGAAGAAGCATCTTTATGTGCACTATTCTTTGGGTAATGGTTTTTAGGTGCATTCTTGAGTTCAGAATCAGGTTGTTCTGCATATAGTCGGTGTCGGAGTGAGTACTTAGCGTGAAGTTGGGAAAAGTACAGAGGCCTTTCATTCTTCAAAATAGTTGTCAAAGATGCAGGCTTGGAGATGAACCGGGTCTGGTAAGAGTATGTGCAGTACACACAAGCAAAAGTGAACTTTTTGCCCTTGCACGACTGTACTTCCAAGTCGTGGATTTCAATATCAAGGGGAGACCGGCATTCCGGGCACTGGAAGCAGTTCTTGGTGCAGCGGGTCAATCCAGGATGGTCGGAATAGTCTGCCATGCAGGACGGACAGTACTTGCACTCCACTGCTACGGTGCAACAGTGAACACACTTAAGGGCATGGCACCGGGGGCAAAAGTAGAGATCCGAGGGTGTATGAAGGTTCGAAGTGCCCCTATTCCTGGGAAGCTTGGTCTGGGGATCCACATCTTTGCCACATAAACAGAGGTAGCGTGACATCCAGGCACGACTGCTGTTTAGAGGAAGAATGCACCAGTTGATGTTAGTGCGTATGCAGGATTGTTTATAAGCTACTGCATACAATATCTTGATCATGTGATATATGTACACGTGACTTCTTTTTTGTGTCACGTGCTCAAATCATGATCACGTGGAGCATAATAAAGTCGTAACCCACACTACTGGTACTATGCAGGCCGGAAATTTGTGTGAGGGGGTACACCTGCATCGGATTTCGCCGCTCAAGTCTGCCCAGAATAGTCAGTGTCGTTCCTGCACCCAAGACTGACTCGTATTCCTTAGTTCAATCATAGTAGTCACGAATTCTAGACTCAAGTGTTTCAAAACGAGTCAATTTCTTTTTTCAAAGGGAGTGTTTATATACAAGTCATTCAGAATATACTAAATCACGTGCACATCACACTCTGATAGATGCCAAGCCATAAAATCGACGTCCACATCTAATGTGAAGATTGTCTGGAGCAGATGAAACAGTGAAAGACCTTCTGAAACACCTGTGGAGCACGTCTGGAACCTTTTTAAGCCCCCGAAACATCTCTAAAACGCTTATGAACGCTTCTGAAACGCTTATGAGACGCTTATGAAACCTGAAAGTAACATGGTTTGAAACGGCTAGACTAACGGCTGAACAGTACATTTTCAGAGCTGCAGTCCTATGCACGGATCATGACTAAATGAATAGTCTGTGCATCCGCCAATCAAGAGGACTGTATGGGCGATTGCGACATTCCTCGGGAGTAGCAAGGAATCGGATATCATTTCCGGAGGTGCGAGTTATTACGAGCCCTGCGCACGGCATGAGCCACACATCAGACCGCCACTGCAGATGGGGCACTGCAGAAAGAAACGGTGTTCCGACCCACCCAGCAATTCCAAAAAAAAATAATAAAAAAAATGAAGAACAAGCAAACCAACACACCTCCTCGAAGTTGTATTATATGCAGTACCGTGGAATTTAATCACTAAACCTTCTGCAAAAGTTTGGTGGTGGTGGTGGTCGGCGATGAGAAGTAGGGTCCAAATGCACGCGACTGGAGGCCGGGGTGACGTGCTGTGATTGTGTGCAGTCCGTACCTATTTTACCTAAATTTCACCTCAATTTCACCTCAATTCCACCTCAAATTGTCCTTATATGCACCCCAGCATAGAAACACACAACCATGCATTGGCCGGAATTAAGGCCAGGTGCCCTATCCGCGTGCTCTTCCTGCGCAGCCATATATTCAAGCCAAGTCGTTTAAAAGGCTCACTTTCCCATGTCCTCGCAGCATCACTTCCTCATAAATCCGGACTGAATCCTGCCTAGTTCGGTCCCATCCGCCCAAACTTCCTGATTCGATCAAACTTCTCATTTGGTCCTCATTTCGGTCTTTTTTGGTCACTTTTGGTCACTGGTCCTCTTGTCCCAATCCTCCCAGCCTTCTCCATTCTTCCCATATTGATCTGATTCTGATTTTTGCCCTGTTAATACCTTCTTAGTTCCTTGGTTCCCTGTTCTATACCAACTGCAAATTCCCTGTATCTTCATTGCTTTGATCTATTCCTCAGTTTCTGGTTCCTAGCCATTTCCGAAGTGATCCTTTTCCATTCCTGAATTTTTTGTCAGTAAAGATTTCTCAAACATGAGCTCCAATAACTCTGCAGCTGCTCCTTTGCAGGATTCGACTTCAATTGGAGAAAAAGAAAAAGACTTCTATAATTCCTCCGATAAAATCTCCTTCGCCTATGCCGATGCTCCCTCAATCGATTACCGCAATTGTCTGTGGCAAAAAGCAGCAGGCCTTCTATTTTCTGAGTACATTTGCCTTGCCATCATGTCGTTCCCATGGTCCTATTCGGTTTTAGGACTCGTGCCAGGTCTCATTTTGACCGCCTTGATCTCGCTCACCGTGCTATACACAGGGCTTATCATCACCGACTATTGCATTGCGTATCCCCATTTGACCAATGTGTGTGATATTGGCCAGCACTTGTTTGGTGGTTACCGATGGGTATGGTATGCCACTGCCGTGTGCTTTATCCTCAATAACACGTTAATCCAGGCGCTCCATGTTTTGATTGGTGCAAAGTACTTCAACACTATCACCGATAATTACAATTCGGGAGTGTGTTCCATTGTGTACTCGGTGGTGACTTTGGTGATCTGCTTCCTTTTTTCGCTCCCGAGGACCTTTTCCCATATGTCTGGAATCGGGTACTTTTCTGCAGCCACCATGTTTATAGCCGTGGTTTTGGCTATGGTGTTTGCTGGAATCCAACACCCGGCCACTGAACCCGTGTGGCACGTGACTCCTCCAAAAGGCACCACTTATGTTTCGGGGATGGAAGCTTTCCTCAACATCGTGTATACTTTTGTGGGCCAGATCACTTATCCTTCGTTCATCCTGCAGATGCGTGAGCCCAAGGACTTTAAAAAGGCCTTGTACATAGTGACGGTGGCTGAGCTTGTGACATTCGCCTTGGCCGGCTCCATCATCTATGTTTATGTTGGTGATGGAGTATTGGCACCTGCATTTGGCTCTTTGATTGGGAACTACCGCAAAATCGCCTTTTCATTTGCCTTGCCCACCATCATCTTCTTGGGCTCACTTTATCTGAATGTGCTGTCGCAATTTGTGTTTCTCCAGATCTTCCAGGAAGGTTCAGTCAATAGAAACTCGCATACTGTGGTGGGCTGGATCACGTGGACCGGCTTGAACCTCTTTTTGTGGGTGTTGGCTTTTGTTTTGGCACAGGTGATTCCGTTTTTCTCCGATTTGCTTTCGTTGATGTCGTCCTTATTTGACTGTTGGTTTGGCTTTGTTTTCTGGGGTGTGGCATATTTCCGTTTGAAACAGCACAAGGACCCGGGCTTTCTGTTCTGGCCTTATTTCAAGCAGGCCTCGCTTTTGGTACGTGTCGAGATGTTCATCAATGTGGCCTTGATCATCGTTGGCCTTTATATTTTTGGGCCCGGCACTTATGCGACTATCGATAGCATTGTGTTGAATTACCAAAGCGGAGCATATGGGTCTCCGTTCTCCTGTACATCCAACGGGTTTCCCAAGAACTAGCCCGAACTTCTAGTTTGGGTGTTAGCTTTCTGGTAAACTCAGCGCATATGGGATCCCGTAGCCTCAATTGGGTAATAGAATAGATATTGTACAATATATGAAATATGAACACAGTATCTTTAATCGATGCTTGGTACTAAGTAATTTCTCCTCACTTACCTTTTGGCGTTTCACTAGACGTTGGCCAATGAAAGACTTGGGCTACTGCTGTAACAGAAGCACTGAGGGAAAAAGTTGGTCTGTCTCTTCTTCCTCCACTCCCATATATATTGTACTAGTACAGTTATTTTGTACCAGAAAATTGCAGTGGACTGTTGAATTGTGTTTTATCAGTCATTTGTAGTAAAGTAGTACATTGTAGGTAAGTTAGCTGTATGGTTCTAGTAAATTGGTGAGATTGGTAATTCGTCAACTGGTAACGTGACTATTAATTAGTAACACTATATGATATTAATCTTCACGTTAATAGATGTGTTAAATCTAAAGTGAATACATCTGGGAAACTTTTGGACAGCTGACGTACTTGGGTGAGAAAAAAAAGAGAGTATGGAAAAAGAGGGGGGTAGTGCTTCTTATATATTCGCAGCTCATGCACGCGACTTGAAAGGGGGGTTTCATCTTTTGCAACCACGCGAATATAAAAGAGACCCGTTCGCACCTCCTAGAATTACATCCAATTTTTTAGGGACCGAGAAAAATCGTGACCAAATATTTCTTTGATTGTGGAACTTATTCGGATAATCACAGACTTGAGTGCTATGGATCACACCTAGTGTTTACTAAAATATTGTACGGGTACTTTACTATTAATAATGAAGGGTACTGATAAAGTACTTACAACTAAAATATACTGACTGTTCTAACAGTTTTGAGTTATTGAGTTGATTGACTAAACATTCGAGGAAGAAATGCTTTTTGTGGGTTACTACTCGTTTGAGATCATGATTCCTAATCTTGATATCGAAATCCTGATGAGCCGTGTTTTACGCTAAATATTAAGGAACCGTTTAAGGCTATAAAATGAAATTCTGCAGCTCAGTTAGCTTCCTTTTAATACAATGGCTAAAAATTACTAACTGATGACAGCATATTCTAATATTGCTAGAGTGCTAGTGAGGTGTGGATAGTACTCCGGCACTGTGCCACAATGAATAATAGCAAAACAAGAAGTAACAAATACTTGAACACTCAATTTCAATTCATTATGAAGTATCTTTCCCCACTTGGTCTTTCTTCATATTTTTTCAATTAATACTGGCTGGCTGCTCCTCAGTCTATGCCACAAGTCTGTACAGACTCATGTGCTTTTCTGAAATGATCAATTAATTCAGATTTATGACATGGATACATTTGATTATGTCTTCTATAGTGAGTCCGCTGAAACCGTACCTCTAACCTCCACTAGAGGAAAAGAGCACTTTTATCTTGATGAGACCTTGTGATCTATGTAATCATTCGAAAATTGGAGGATTCTGAAGATGAGAATTTTGGTATCTTAAAAGAATCTTTCGATTCCTAACAAAATTAATGGTGTTATGATCTCCCATACCTGCATTAACTAAAGAGTATTCTCTCTGGTATCCCATACAATGGTTACAGGCCCATCATTGACCAACAGGACATCCATCATGGCGCCAAATTGGCCATCCAAAACTCGGCCCTTTCCCAACTCCGCCTCGAGTCGCTCCAAAAACTCCCCATAGAGTGGTACTGCAGCTGGGCCCTTGGCTGCTTTGTGGAAGTCTGGTTTGGTGCCCTTTTTGACGGTTCCATAGAGTGTGAATTGCGATACGGATAAAACCTTGAGTTCTTTATCCTGGAGCAAACTCACAGTCCAAGGTTTACCTTGCCATTCGCCCACCTCTGGGGCATTGGAGAAATCCTCGAAAAGGCGGAGCCCACTTACTTTCTTGACCATTTTGGTCACGTCTTCGCTGGTGTCGGTCGTGGATATACCGACCAAAAGAAGTAGACCACGTTGGATCGCCGAGATCACCTGACCTTCTACGGTCACCGATGCCTGCTTAACTTTCTGGATCACTACCCTCATGATAATGGTTGGATGGGTGCAGGTTAAAGTTGTGCTCACTCATACTCTAGTACTGCAGAAAATATTTGGTTGAGAAACAGGAGCCGCGGCTCCATGTTTCCCTGAGACCGCGGTCACTCAAGTGACTGAGGTCATGTGAAGGCTCACCTTAATATAAAAGGACAAGCTCTCGCTATTCTATAACACCAATTCGAAATATATATCAACTGAGGGAGGACATACAAAGATGTCTCCCGACACCAGACTCACCAATATCAACTAGTGTAGAGGTACTGATGTCTACTGAGGACCTGGATTGATTTTCAACATATTTGTGTCCTGTATATAGGTTTTGAATACTGCACATAATGCCAGTGTCACCACAGCTTCAATCTTCATCACTTTTGAACTCTCATGACATGGTTTCTTAAAGGAGTTTGCTATCCATACTAGTATTGCTTACTGCTTACACGCTACACACAAACCCTTTACGACCTTTGAAACTCATTCAAATCATATGATGTCGTATATGCAGGATCAACGGTCACGTGCAATATACTATCGTCTTCAAGATTCACCGGAGTACCTAACTTCCTCTGATGACAAAGATGACTCATTCAAATAAATATAAGGATATACTCTAATACCTGCATATAAATACACACTTGCATACCCTTTATTATTCATCGTCAGAGGATATGCTGAGTACTGCAAGCTGATTTGTTGACTGAAACTGGTTTAGTGCCAGAGACATTTCCTAAACTTGCATATAGTAACATCGTCAGAATGCTGATGTTCTATTTAACTTCTAAAATTTTGTAGATGAAGTTTCTCCATCAACCTGCATATACTCTTCACTCATCGGAGAGTATGAAATGGCAGAAATACTCCAACCCAGCAGCAATCTCCTGGCCTACCGGAATGATGTATTTGTCCGGCAACAAAAACCCGTGCAGCCCATTATCCCTTAACTTGATCTGGTATGCCCAGTACGATTTGTGGTGGTACATGTAATCCAAGGCCGTGCCCAGGCCCATATCGGGGATCAAGTCCGAGTCCCGGTCGATACATGCAGGCAACACGTTGTAGAATTTTGCCAGTGTCATCCGAATAGATTTGGAGATTCCATACGCCAACTCAATCAAGTTTTCCTCATCTTTTGGCTGCTGATCACACGAAAAGGCATATGGATAAAGAATTTCCTGCAGGTAAGAGTGGAGGTCCACATAGCCCCAGATCCGGTGGTCTGCATTGGTGCTATTGAGGTAAGTATCCCAGAGCCTCAGTTCATATGCTTCAAATGGCCGACTTCCTGCATACTCCTCGCCACATTCTGTATCGGAAGATTCTTGCCAATGGAAATCGTACGAATGGTCAATATCAATTCCCACACAAGAATCCGTCCAATCAGACGAGCCAACAGTACCAGAATCATTTTCTTGCTCTGCTATCTTTTTCTCCAGAGGCTGTCTATTTTTCCTCCACAAACGGTCTGTGGTCCAGGAATATTCGTATCCATCGGGGTTTGAGACCGGGATGAAGAGAAAGTCGAGTTTGGCGAGCGTTTCCCAATTCCCAGGGTTGGTCTCGTAATGCTGAATGAAACTGTACACACTGTATAAAACAGAGGTCACGGAAACCCATTCACGTGCATGTACACCGCCTGTGACGACCACGGTTTTCTTTTCATCGTGGGAAACATCGTCGTCCTGCACAGAAACGTGCAACACATTAAATGGTCTTCCTTCGTAAGTTTCTCCGATTTTCTCCACCTTGACCAAATCCGGGTATGTTTGGACGAGCAATTCCATCCATGCATTGATGGACTCCAAGGGCCGGTACAGTTTGAAAAAGACCTCGCTTGCAGCTTCCAATTTCTCTTGGGCGCTCATAGTCTCATCTATTTGAGACATCCATTCTTCAGACGACGTCATGTGGTAACCATGGACCCCTCCCTTGATGAGGTTTTCCGGGTACGTTTCAAAAACGGCCTGGGGCAAGTCTTTGATCAAGATCTCGGGGTTTTTAAGACCAAATTGGGTCATAAATGGCTCGATTTGGTCCAGATGAAGCTGAATATCCACAGTTTTCTGCACAGAGTTGGAGCCCCAGATCCGGAGTCCCAGGGCTCGCAAATGAGCCAAAATTTCCGCTGTTTTGGGCACTCGGATCACCACATTATCATGGTAGGGACTGAGATCTACAGGGAGCTGTGCAGGAGCAAACTCAGAGTAGTGTGCACGTACTGGCGGCTCAAAGGAGTTCCAGGTTAACGGGATCTGGAAACACGTAGCCACAGCAACGTAGAGAAGGAGAAGCATGTGGAGTATGGGGTATGGACGGAAAATGCGCTTCACCCGTACATCACAAGGAACAAACCCGTACACCATAATTCCATCCATCCATGTTTATATAATTCTATTCATGCAAAAATTGGTTTTTTTTGTAGATCATTAATAATAATCCTTAATAGCTGTACAATGATGTACAAGTACGATTGGTTCATAACCCACTGTTTGATTGGACGATGTGTATTGATAAGCCTGGCCAAGTTCAGGCATATAAGCTTAAGCATGGGTCATGGCTCGCACCGATAAGCTCGCACCGATAAGTGAGTCTCTTATTTTAGGGACTCCATAGCGACTTCTTCTACTACTGTAATTAATTCTTACTTGTGGAATTATTCACTACTGACAAGTAGATTTGCTTGAAGAAGACCCCATCAACACCCAATCCTGTATATCAAATAGTCTATGCTCGGTGTATAATCGGTGTATATGTTAGATTCCGGTTACGTCAGGTACTCTGTTAACACACCTGGGAAACTCTGGCATTTGGGGAACTGATTAGACAGTTTGTATCAGCATAGACCTGTTGAACTTATTTTCTTGCAAGCGAAATTTCTTAGGTTTTGCTTTAGCTTTGCTGAAGGAAGCTTAGTGGGCCGCAATGTTAACACAATCGCGACGGAGAAAGTTAATCAGAACTGTGGAGTGGGGTAGTGTAGAAGTTTGAGTGCTAAGCTTAATAATTGATGTATTATTGGTGTATTATTGGTGTATTATTGGTGTATAATTGGGGTACAATTTTGTAATATTTCTGTATACATTGTTTATTAATGGTGCATAATTGTTGTTAGATCCACCATGGGTAGTAAACTACCAATGTGAATGTTGAAACCCTGTACTGGTCAACCAGAGGTTGAGCGGCCCGTTTGGCCCTCATTACGACCTCTATTACTCTATACCGGACTAAATTATATAAGGTGCGACAGTTCCTCTATGAGGAACCAGCGGAGAATGAACATAGTAAATAGAGTACCTGACGTAACCGGAATCTAACAATTGTATACTTGTAATTGTATACTTGTGTAATTGTATGTATAATTGTGTACTAATAGTGGACTAATTGGGTACTGTTTGGACACTAATTGGGTATAATTTTGTCTAATTCTTTGTAATTGTCTAATATTTTAAAATCATTGTGAATAAAAAATTCACCAAGTGTAAATTCTTTACTAATTGTATACCAAATGTTCAAGATTTTTTATTGTTTCTGTATAATCCCGCAAAATTGTTTGGAGTGTATATTAAGCGTGGATGAGTTTAGGTTACGAGTGCGCGATCTGAGACGTAAAACCGTTCATGAATATTATTAGCTTTATGTGGGTAATTTTTAATGTTCATGGTTTTCAATGTTATAATAATTCCTGAGTATAATACTTAGTGTGGCTCTTTTTTGACTATTCTGAAAATTGATTTAAGGTGATTTAGGCCTGCACAAAGGTACCCAGGATGATCCAAGTGTCCACAACGTAAGTAATTCTAGATTTTAAACCCAACTCTAAATTTAAATACACTTCTATTATATTCATCCTTACATTCTAGTCCTTATTTAATACTATTATATAGCCTATTTACTTGCACTTCTAAGGTTACTACCAATACTACTGTCTGTCACGACTGAGTGCCTTTGAGTTCACTTCAGCTAACCATACGACTCATCAAGACTTGAGTTTTTTTAATCACTTTGCTCTATTGCTGAAACCATTGACACCGCATACTGAGCATGTGCTGGCTAGACTAATATACATCAATCCGCACACTAATATGAGACGAAGTCTGGTCCAATCATGTCAACACGTGATGGGTTGTGATGAGGAAAGTAAACATTGCACCTGCAGATACGATGTGATCTCATGCCATTATATGGATGAAACAATGTTGGACCCGATGGAGGCGGAGCAACGAGGCGGAGCAACCGCTACGCCAAGACAATGCGGAGGACGTATCGGAGCGGTATATAAGGAGTGATTCCCACTCCAGTCTGACATTAGGAGTTCTCTCGGAACCATTGAAGACAAAACGGAATTAGAGCCAAGTTACTTTCAATAAATACTAGTCTGAAAACTAACAAATCATGGCTTAACAAGACCTATTTAAATATTTTGTTTTTGGTCGAAATTGCCTGCACTCCATATAAATCAAGGTTCTTGGATTCGAGAAAAGATCATCATTTCCTTTGCTCCGAAATGCTAGTAAAATTTCAAGACTGGCTTTGCCAAACTCATGCAACTTTAATACTTCATTCGAACATGAAAAAGGGCCAGTTAAAAGAACGGACAGAGCCCGACTTTCCATATCTGATTGCAGAATTGAACCCAAAGATCAATACCCCAGGCCTTCTATCAACGTTTGAATTCATCACAAGGTCTTCCCAAAGAGATCTTTTATATTGTCTCATGCGAATCCAAACAAGGGCCTTAAACTTTTTCCCATTTTAAAATCATCGACTATAACAGTTCACGTTTTCTCCATTTCTCAAGTTAATTAAAGAATTACACATCTTTTTTTGGGGATCTGGGGGATTTCACCACATCGTACAACCACCTCAAACCGCAGAACAGAAGGAAACCAACAAAAGCAACAACACCGAAAATGATCACTCTTTGCAGCTCAGTAGGCACATTTAAAAAGTTATAGGGGTACTCAGCACCACTCTCAACATCGACCAAAACCTTGAGCCAAATGTAATAGACTGCAGATAAGACGAAGCACGTGACCGCCGATACGACCGGCGAGATGCTCCACCGGGGCATAAAGAAGAAGAAGTCTATAAGTAAGACCACCACTGGAACAAAGTGGAGGCACAAATCCACAAACATCGGGATAAGCTTGCGGGTCGGGTCTTTGACGAGGATATGGAGGAACATAAGCCGCAAAGGCCAATAAATCACCGTCACCACGGACTCCAACACCAAGGCTATTGGGTGCAAGTTATTTTTGACGGCGAAAAGAGCAGGGGACTTTTTCACGTGTGCAGTAATGCCTAGAATATACACCAAAATGGATAAGGCAAGCGAAAGGTTGGTAAGAAACTGCCATTGTCCTGCGCCCGCCAAGTGTGGGGGAAGCACCACCTGTGTGGAGAGATACGAGAGGCCATATGAACCAAGAGCAGCTCCCACAAGATCCACCAAGATAATGCCACGTTTTCCAAGATATTCGGACATGACGAAATGTATTTGCTTTTTTTTTTGATTGTGGATATCCAAACCGGTGTAGTGGTGAATGGAGAGGTGATTGAGATGTGATAAATTGAGGTTGCGGTGATTGCGGGACACACGGGTGCGAACAAGATTAGTTGCGCACTTGACTGATTCAGACTGTATCGCCAATATTATTCAAGTGAAATATAATGTACTTTCATACAGTAAAATACGGTGATGTTGAAATCAGATAAACAAGCCTATCTTAGTATGGCCCAATAAGATACTGAAAATTTTTAGTATTAATAGACCAAATTTAGACTAAATTTAGACCAGAGACCATAGGATTAGACCATAGTATTGGACTAGTAATAGTAATAGTAATAGTAACGTGATTAAGAATTCCTCAAATCATATCTTTGATGAAAAATTTATCAACTCCCAAGTACTCAATTTTTTTTTTTTGCCAGGTTCCCACAAATGCTCTCACAGTAATACTAATGAGCTCAACATGTGTGGTAGAGCGATAGGTGAAAAGGTTTTATTAAGGTTATGCTTAGTGTCACATAATGATTCCCTATGAGACAAATTTAAAGGTATCACCCAGCCTGCTATTAAGAGATTACTGGAGAGTTTGGTTCAAATGTATAGTACTATTTGTGCAAAATATCAAGTACAGTGTAGTGTCTAATACAGTGTAGTGTCTAGTATAGTGTAGTGTCTAGTACAGTGTAGTGTCTAGTACAGTGTAGTGTCTAGTACAGTGTAGTGTCTAGTACAGTGTAGTGTCTAGTACAGTGTAGTGTCTAGTACAGTATAGTGTCTAGTACAGTATAGTGTCTAGTACAGTATAGTATCTAGTATAGTGTAGTGTCTAGTACAGTATAGTATCTAGTATAGTGTAGTGTCTAATACAGTATAGTGTCTAGTATAATGTAGTGCTAGTATAGTGTAACTTATATTGGGGTGATGGAGGAATGTTTAGTTAGTGCTGATAATTATCTGAAGAAAAACTATATTCCTTTAAGTAGTAAACCAGTTACATATTTTCAGCACTACAAGCCACACTACAGTATTTACTATAGTGAACCTTTCCTCAACTTCTTGTACTTAGCACTAAATGTATTCAGATATTCTGTTACACAAGTCAAGCCTGTTCTAGTTGAGTTTCGTCTCCAGTATAGTCGCTAAATTATTGCTACAGTATTCAATGTGAAACAGACGCTCAAAACATCCTCTTATCATATTAACCCCATAATGACCAATGTAAGCTGTTCGTTTCGCAAACCTTAGTATAATAGGTTCATTACTAATGGCCTGCACCACATTCACAATCCCAAAATCAAGAGGTTCATCGTCAAACTTTTACCATTTGATCATTATGACCCACCCACCCTCTGGTAAAATGTACCAGTACATGTCGATGCTCTTCCTTCCTCCCTCTGGTCTATGTAGAAGCTTCACTCACTATCCTCAGTATTATGGGATCATTACTAGTGGCCCGAACACTTTCAAAATCCCGAAATTAAGAGTTTCGTTCTGTAAGCTTTCATCATTTGACCATTGGCCTCTCTTAAATTTCGGTTCCGTATGTTGCCCTTTCTCCCTCCCTCCCTCTGGTAAGATAAACAAGTTCATCTCATAATCCTCAGTAAAATGGGATCATTACTAATGGCCCGCACCACTTTGATAATCCCAAAATTAAGTGTCTCATTTGAGCAACTGTCTTCATAACGTACCAACACATTCTAATACCCTCCCACTTTCCCTTTGGTAAGAAGTGTAAGCTTGTCTCATAATCTTCAGAAAGATGGGATCATTACTAGTGGGCCGAACCATTTTCATAATCCCAAATTTAAGACTTCATAACGTACCAGCACGTTCTGATACGCTTCATCTGGTATAATAGACACATCTCGCTTCAAAATCCTCAGTATAACGGGATCATTAATAATGGCCCGCACGACTTTCACAATCCCATTGATATAGAAGTTGATTTTTCAAGCATTCATTATTCGACTATTGTCGTTCCTCTCTTTGGCATTCGAAACCAAGCTAACAAAGTTTCCGTCAGGCTGCGGAAATGTAAACCAAGCTTCCGGAGACTCGGTTGAAATTTAGTCTTGCTGAAATATTTCTCGAGCTCCATTGCCGGTCACAAAATCCATCAGCACCTCGTACTTCTCTGGGTAGCCATAGTTGGTGTAAAACACTAAGTCTTGTTCAATTGCCTTATCATTGTTCTTGTTTGCTTCAGGTTCTGTCTGTGGTAATTTGGTGTAAATTTTGTGTAAATTTTGTTGCTTTTCGGTCGTTCTTTTGTGATATACCAGCAATTATTCTGTTCTTTGTCCATGATGTTTTTTTTTTATTTTTTGTTTTTTTTGTTTTTTTTTTTTGATTTACCACCCATTATCTCGGTGGTTTCGTGCTCTTCAATTTACTTTTCTTGGTCTTTTTCCTGTAGTTAGTAGTTGTTTTTTTTCTACTTCCTCTTTGTTCTTTTTGCAATCTTGTACACATCTTGATGAATGCTTGAACTAGACTTGTACTCCGGTCAGAACTAAGGAGTAGAAGAGTTCAAACGTAATCTATCTTTGAAAGCATCCTCGTACCACCTTCTTTGCCTAAACCATTGTACTATCCAAGTTCGTAGCACCATCCTGACTAGTCTTGGATTTTAAGCTCTATCGGTTACAGAAAAACTGGTGATCATTCAGCCCTTCATTCACCTTGGAGTCCATTTCCTCGACCTCTGGACAGCTTACCTAGATTTCTGGAAAACCTCTGAAGCGGTCTAGAATAATTTCGAGTATCCATCTGTCCTGGTTTCCGTCCAGGAAGGTCAGTCTTTTTTGTCTGGTTCTTGTGCTGAGGAACCTTTGTCTTCACCAGCTAGAGGAGGAGGTCTTCGCTCCAGTTATTTGACTAATGCAGTTCTGAAAGCTCGAACTCTATTCACCCCATCCTTAGTTGACAATCAGTTTTCTCATCACAAAAACCAGGAAAAGAAGTGGTAGTATTTGTAAGAAATATTGGAGGACTGAGGTCGCGTTTGGTACAAGTTCAAGTTCAAGAGAAATGGCTGCGAAAATTGTTATGTGCAGGTATTTCATATTGAGACTTTCATCATGGTACGCAAAGTATTCCAAACATGCCAAACCCTATCTTCCCAAAGAGATAGCCTATATAAAAAGCTTTCATTTTCGTGACTCGAAAGTATACCAAATTTCTAGAATATCCTCGCCTACCTAATTCTGAGGCTGGTGATATTTCTTGGAGTGATCTGAACATTCGTTTACGCTCACTACTAGGTTAGACATATAATGAATTCACTATGCTCTCAAACTTGAAAAAAATCAGTTTTAGAATAGATCTTTGGTTTTCTTTTTTTTTAAGTTGACCGCCCATAAAACACAACTTCCTTTAATAATAAACTACCATCCAAATTTCTATAAAAACCTAGGATCAATTGAATTAGCATCAAGTTATTAGGTGTTAAATTTTATGACCTGTACCTTTATCTCACTACAATACTTTTGTTAAAACATATATATTTCATACACCACATATACAGGTACTTGAGCCTTACAGTATGTTCATAGACAGATAGAGTAGCTGTCCCAAGAAGACTTATAGCTATTTCTAAGGTGAACGCTCGCTACATACAGGTCTTTTCCCCAAGATATATAGCCCTAAATTGTTTTATTGAGCAATAGTTAACAAATGTGACTGTTTTTCGTAGACGTATATTAGCCAGAATCCAACAATGAAGAATGCCATAATACAAAAGAACAAGTACCATCTAATTGATATGCCTTCACTTGTTATTTGTGTTCAGTTGTTAATGAATCCAAAATTTAGGAATCTTGGGAGTTTATACATCTTTCAGGGAGAGCATTTAATAATGATGTACGTTATTAATAGTGATGAGGTCTTCTGTGAAGGTGTTTGAAAGGCTATTGTTACAGTATTAAACAGAGAATGCTCAAATACACTAACCATAGTTGGCGTAAATTTTCAGTCAATGTCGATCAATGTGACCTTAGTAGAGCAAACGAATCCTTCTTAGTGTATTCCAGAAAAGTTGGGAATTTGAGAGCATTTCAGCATAATTAAGAATGTCAGGTATGGGGCAAGTGTGTGAAAATATCGTAAATGTTCCCTGAAATCAGTGTTGCAGTTCGTATTTCTTTGCTGGAGAATAGTTTCGAAAGGGTAACTGTAGAGAAAAAAATGAAATAAGACAAGCTACCGTTTGTTATTGTACTTTGGTTCAAAAAAATGCGGCGATTGGGAGTAAGCTTCAAGAAGATGGACTCTGATTCACGTGATGACCAGATGCAGATGTTTTATGCAGAATAATTTCTTTGATTATTAGTCCCTACTAGTATCCTTGTCGGGGTAACAAATTTTCTGAAACTTTAGGCTGAATTCAGGCAGTTAATAGTGAGTGTTAACATTGTAAATAGTTCAGGTATCTGTTTACGTGAGTGTGGTAGAGGTTTCGTGTTGACTCATAATGGTCGCATGCAAATGATATGTACAGTAAATGTTCTGGTTCTTTTACAAACGGTATTTCATTATTAAAAATAAAGTGGATCCTCAATACAGCATTATCTGAAGGCATGAAGAGAAGATTTCTTCGCCTTGTAGCATGGGATAGCCGCGGAATATACTATATACAGGACCACCCAAGCTATATGCCGTATGAATTAATTATCTGCACACCTTTGTGATTATATGCAGTCGGTTGCAGAACATTCACCTAAACTGTAATTCCCAAAAATTAATGGTAACTGCAGCGTAGCAGGCAGAGCATTTTAGCAAAAAAGTTCTCCCAGGGACGAGTCGAACGTCCGATCTCAAGATACCATCCATTACAGTCTTGCGCCTTAACCAGCTAGGCCACCGGGAGGTTATTAAAATATTACCAAAATTACGACAACACCTCAGCACAGACAATTATTAACGTACTGTATAAAAGCTAAAAACTATTAATTATGTAGGATAGAGCAATGCTGTTGACATTGTATTGTAGGTTGTCGTTTTAACTTCTCTGTAGGGATGTCTACATAAAATTCAGCCAGACACTGTCACGCAAACATTTTTCTAAGTCAACACCTCTTTTTTGAAAAGAAAAATACTATAAATGAAGTAACTTATTATGAAAATGGGCCTTGACGACAAGCTACTTGGTAAAATTTTCAGTTGGGTTTCATTTGATGCATTGATCACTTCTGTTTGAGTAAAAATAAGTATTTTATTGATTATTTCAGACTCTATTAAGACCTAAATCTTCTAATTTGACTCTCTGTTCGGTCTAATCATTGTTTTGGACATACAATCAGCCAGAATACCATCAAAATCGTTTTTTTTAACGAGAAAAAACCCGAAAAACGTAGTCTAGTATGGGTGCCACAATGTATAAACCCTTGGAAACAATTAAAGTTTTTGACTGAGCCTGATCATTTCATAATTTTACAATATACGCAACAATACTTAGTGCTGTATCTGCATTATCAATACAGAGACAACTTACTAATTTCAATATCTCGATACCTCAAAACTTTAATAATCATAATCGTTTTAATATTCAATATCTTAAACCATGAATGTGTGAAAAAGAGGTCATTCAAGTGATTAATTCACCGTAAAGAATTGGTGCATTCCAATCAATGATGATTTCAGTGGCACGTAGGTACGTGATAGTCACGGGAAAGTCGTTGAAACTTTGATTCTGTTTATGAGTGATTGAATATATGAAGCTGTTCGGTAATTTTTATCCCAATTCCTGTTATATTATTCCAGTAATCAATATCTCAGATTATATCATCAAGATCTAAAAAATATATATTGATACCCATAATCACATCAATACCTGATCATTCTCAATACACTGAGCACTTCCAATACACTGAACACTAAATTAGCAGTATTGTCAGGGCAGTCAAAAGACTATATTAGTAGCATTTGTATAAATCTATGTAATACATTTTTCCAATATAATCACTGCCTTGACCTTTTGCTTAATTGGATTGGGTGGTAACTGGATCGTCATTCAAGGTGTACTGCATACTACGCCTCTGGGACTGTCTATTGTTAAATAGATAGCAGGAACCAGACTACCAATATCATATATATATTTTAATTTCTGAACTCGCTTACACTTTTATCGCCTAGTGTCTTTTAGTATTATCCGTTATTAATCATCATTCATCATATTATTAACACCGATTATTCAGTACCATCAGTGACGTCCTAATCAATCCAATGAATACTATTCCAATAGTTACACCTGTATATAAACTGTGTCCATATTTGTTACAACGTTCTATAAATAGAGCAATACCACGTTTTTTTTTGTATACCGCTATAACCGAAAACACGTGGGGTTAGTCTTTGTCGTTGCCTGCATACAGAGCTTGGACCTCCGGTTTATTCGCGCTTTAGCTTTCGGTCGATCGTATATGACCATCGATCTCACATACATCCCTTGATGTGAAATAGTAAAGCCTGGAAAATTTATGCATGCTTCCTTTAATAAATTTGAAACTATTCATTCCTGCATCTGGGAACCCTCTGGACAGAACCCCTATTATATACAGAACTCAGGTATGTGTGTCCTCCACTTTATAGTCCCCTAAAGCCACTTTCTGATGTCAACAGCAACCACAAATCAGTTCATCTGCTCATATTCCCTCTATACAAAATGCTTGATCAGACATGCGTCAAACTAGAATTCAGACGTATCTCGCACCTTTATTGATTTGTTTGCTGCACACATTCCCCACTTTGTTTAATTTAGTTGCGGCGGATTCTTCTTTGATGCATTCCGGTATATAAAACCCTGTTCGCCTATATTCAATTGCTGTGAATTCTGTTTTTCTTTTTTTTTTGATATGTGAAACTTTAGTGTCTCACAATTACATGCCTCAATTAAATCCCTATTGATTTTTTCCGGTGAAAAGTGGATTGGGTGGCTACTTTTCACCTGAAGTAATTTGGTGTACGGGTCTATTCCGCCGCACCCCAGGTCCACGAGTTCTTCTCTTACATTACCGATGCAAACAGACAGTGTCAGGAATATCAGTATCTTCGTTTTACCAAATTATGCTAGCTTTCAACATCAAAGGGCTGAAAGGGAAATTTTGTGGCTTGGAAAAGCAGTTCTTAGTATAGTGATCTCGCTACTGCAGATTAAAAGAGCGGTCTTAGATTCAGTGAACCTCTTATCCACCAAAAATCAAAGACCAAATAAAGTATTTCAGAAGAAAGCATTTAATTTGTCTTTTTGTTGCCTCTCGAGTAATTTTTGAGAAAAAAAAAAAGAGAGTACGGTTTCACAGTACTTTATATGTGACCTGCATACAACCACCCTCTCCATCTACACCATGACTACGGTATAGGTGAGTGTGTGTGAGCTGTTTTTATTATTAATTAATGATCGAGTGATTGTTGAAATAATTGTATATTGATGTTCCAACAGTTATACTCTCTTCAAAGTTTTATATAAATGTCCTTGTATACAGTACACCTGGCTACTTCTAATCACCTTAAGATTTCTCAATACTTTTTAGGTCTCTTTATTTGTTCAAACTTCTCTATCTTGCATCTATAGCTATTTTAGAATCTTTATGGAGATAAGTGGTATATTAGTATAGATAAGTATTATGTAGTGTATGCGGACGTATTAGGTACAGTGTATGGGTATGGTATATCATGTGACACGACTATAGGGTAATGATCTAATTGGACATTTAATTCAATTGCAAGAAGCTAGCATGCAGAAATTATTTACAAAGGTATATTTGGGTTTTGTGTTGTATAGTGTGTTGTAGAGTGTGGTTGAGTATAGATATGGGCAAATGGAAGATGCTCATTGGCTAAATAATGAATTAAATTGAATAAATTCTTCATTCGGTAACTACACTACCTATCTAAAAACTCTTTTAGTACCTTTTTCTATATTAAGAATCTTTGCTACCAATTTAAGTCTATGCTCAACATCATAGTACCTATATAGTATCATTGTCTGTATTCGGCAATACAGTTACTTATCTAGAAAATTCTTCCCTTATATTTGTCTTGAGTCTTCTCAAACAGATATGCTCCTAGTTTGTGTCTTTCTTAGTAATATTAACTCTAATTTGAGAAACTGCCTTACTACACACTATATGCACACTTTGCCCAACACCTACCTGAATTTTCCCAAGTACCGTGAGTCCTCTCATTTTAAAGAGTAGAATACTTGTTAGAATTAGGGTGGGTACCAAATAGTCTGCAGGAGCTGAATCTAGACCATCCTTTCTCGTCTCTCTTCATTGGCAGTATATACAGTCTCGCGTATCAGAATGTAATACATTAGGTAGTAACATAAACCTTTCACACGTAATTTGTTAGATTCTGGTTACGTCCAGTACTCTGTTTTGTGTGTTTTGTATGTTTATTCGCTGATGTTTCCTCAAAGAGAAACCATCGCACCTTATATAGACTAGTCCAGCATAGAAGAATGGAGGTCGTATCGACCAGTACAGGCTTTCAACATCCACATGGGTAGTACACTACCCATGGTGGGTCTAACATAATTATATTACGACGTTTAGAGACAGTTCTAAACCCTATAAGATTAGGCTCACAAATTATATATTACACAGTCAGATCCAATATAAGTCTGTAACTCTAAGACAGATCAGTTGTCCAAAATTAAGAGCCAGGTCCTTTGATTTAAAATTGAAAGCTATTTACGAACAGTTAATTCAGTAAACTTACCAGACAGATACTCTAATATCCACTCACATGTAGTAGTGGTCGTAGGGTACCAATAATGAAGAGATGAACGGGTGTGTAGCATACCTCTATGAGATAAAAGTTACTTAGATTATTGTATTAGATATCACACGGATTTAAGAATCTACATAACAATTAGTATGAGCTCAGATATCCTTCTATTTTTGGTTATGAGCCCGCGTCCGAGTCCAAGTAGCCACAGTAATGATAATGTCATAAACAAGCACCGAACCTTTGCCTTCTTCCGAAATTTCGTTACGGTATCCAAAAGACACATTTTCATTTAATTGTAGTATTAGATCTCAAATTTAGAAGCATTCTGGCGTTTTAGTTTAGAATCAGGTGTAGACAGGATGTGTATGTCCAGGAAGTGCACTTGTTGCAACACCTCAAACAATGCATTGTTGCATCCATGTTTCAAGATGTCCCCAACTACTAACAAGTATTCCAAATACTATTTTTTTCAGAAGTTAGTATCTTGTAATTACTCTCTTTCGGTTCTCCATTCAATTCGTAATCTCAATTAGTCGCATGTTTCTAAACTACGGTAATGTACAACTATGAAAGCGTATATTTCTAGGGTGTAGTACTAAAGCACTATGTAGTAATGCGTGTGGTCTTCATGGTTGCAAGGAGAGGACTCAATATCAAGAAAAGGGCGCCCACTTTTCCTCACCACAAAACCCAAAATTTTTTGTTTAAAGTCATACAATAAGACCAGGACAAAGCCAATCTGAAACATATCTCCAGCTCCAAGGTATATAATTTCTCATATGAAACAAACACCAATCTGAAACATTCAGCTAGACCCTCAATATCCCTATGATACAAAAATATTCCTAGCCATAGATAATCTTCCCTCAAAAGACCCTTTGGATCTTTCCCAAAGAGGAAGGACCCTGGAATGTGAACGTTTGACTTTATGAGAGGTACGGGTGTATGGGGTGTGAATTTCCTGTCTCAGCTTTGCCATGCTTACAAGTCTATAGTCTACTGGTGGCAGCAAATGAAAGATTACTGGAGGAAACTTGGTATTGGTGAACATACGAAGCACACACGATTTTTAATAGCCGGGGCTAAAAACTGCGCTCATTGCAACTTCCCTTTGCTCTTGTCTCATTGCTCGTCATTCAACGCGCGACGCCTATGTATTTTCCATGTCGCGTTCACTATCTGAGTGACACACTGACCGTACATTGAACAGAAAGAAAAACAAAGAAACAAAGAGGTATAGAGTTTATGAATTAGCATTATGTTTGAGATCGGAGTTTCAGGTTAAGATCAGGATCTAGAGAGTCGTCAATTGTTGTGCAGATCGTGACTTAATTCAATGAATTGAATACATAAAATAAGAGATTCAGTGGGAGCTCAGGTTTGGAGCTGGGTGCCGTTTGTTTCTTGTCCATGTTGTTTTCCAATACGTCAATAAAGCGCACTTTTCAAAAGAACATCTATCATTTGGAGAAATTCTGCATGTATCAGGGGTAAATTCCATGTCCCAAAACCCATTGTATTCAAGAATACGCGAAATTGTAAAACAATTGGATGGCCTGGAATTCGGCAAAGTTGTTGGCCGCATGGTGAAACAGGGCTTTTTCAGGTCATGCAATCCTAAAGTATGTTGTCTTACAAACCATCAGGGTATATAACAGGCCATGTGTCCCCGTCTTTTGTCTTGGAATACCACCCTGAAAAGCCACTATGAAAGTCACTCATTTATTAGCCGCTTCTTTTGTTGTTACCACTTCTATTGCGGGTCACGTTACTTGGACCGAAGCCGACTGGCCCTTGGCTTTTTTTGTCAAATTCAAAAACAAGATGGTGGCTCTCGCTGACATCCCCGATCTCAACTACCACCAGCTTGCCTATGGAGACCCTACGCGTCCCCCTGTGGAGTTTACTGTTTTTGAAGGCCTCATTGTCACCAAGAACACTAGCGCCCCTGGGTTTTTGGGTTTCATGGATCAAAAGGTTGTGTTTGGTCCTGAGGTTTCTGGGGCCTATCTTAACTTGGATCCCCAAAGTCGGCTTCTGGGTCTTTTTTACTCGTGCGAGTTGCCATATTTCCCCTTAAACGTGATCACTTACAGTGACAAAGACTATAATGAATGTTTCCCGACCGATGTTTACCTTTTGCCATATGACCGTGAAACCAGATCGGTGAAATCTTCCGTTCTCATACTTCAGAAAAGGGAGGCAGAAACCTCGAATTTTACTTCAGTTGAGTCTTCCTCAATTTCTCAAATGACTTTTTTCCCGGTTGAGTCATCGTCGACCATTTCTTTGACAACTTTCTCTCCAAATGACTCGATTTCTTATACAACTTTCTCTCAGGTTGAATCTGAGTCAATTTCTGTTACGACTTTTATCGGCAACCCCCAACCTTCTAGTGTTGAAGGCACTGCTGACATCAAAGAAATCATGTACATGGACAATGCAGCTGAGTCTGAAGTGTATAATTTCGTGTCCGGTGTGTATGATTCTTCTTCTGCTAAAGTTGAGTACTCTGGTGCTTCTTCTAAGTTTAGTGCTTCTGGACATAGCCTTAAGCATGGTTCCAATTCCTCGACTTCTGCCCTCGGCATGTCTGAAATGTCTGTTGGCACTTCCGGTATATCTGGTTTTAAGGTCTCGACCGACGGAGTTATGGAAAAGGAAGATATGGAAAAAGGAGCTATGGAAAAGGAAGATATGGAAAAAGGAGCTATGGAAAAGGAAGCTATGGAGAATGTAGCTATGGAAAAAGGAGCTATGGAAAAGGAAGCTATGGAAAAAGGAGCTATGGAAAAGGAAGCTATGGAAAAAGGAGCTATGGAGAATGTAGCTATGGAAAAAGGAGCTTCTAAGGATACTTTGAATGATGCTGCCGGTAAGGAAATTATGGCCGGTGGTTCTCCGGTTATGACGCATACCACCATGTCTACCAAGAGAGTCACTTTGACCGTGAACTCGTGTCCTGAACCCGAATGTGAGCCCACTCTTGTTACCGAGTGGAAGACTCACACCGACTACACTACCTACTGTCCCGAGGAAACCACCTTGACGATTACCAAGTGTGAAGAAGTGTGCACTCCAACCGCCATGACTGTTGCGACTGCCACCACATTGACCATCTCCGGGATCTGTATTATTCCTGAGACCATAACCGTGGGTCCAGTTCCAACTACTACGCAGACCGGCAACCCAAACAATGAGAGCAAGGACGCTGGAAAGAAGGAAGATGAAGATAATGGCAAGGATGCTAAAAACAATGGCAATGATGCTGAGAACAAAAACAAGGAAAGTGGAAGCAAGGTGACCAGTGCACCAAAGAATAGTCCCAAGCCAATGGCTATCATTTTGGACCTGACTTCCACCCAAACTCTCACCGGCTTCAAGTTCACTCCAAGAATTTCTTCCGCCTTTAATGGAGCCTCCAAAAATGGTTTTGGAGCCGGTATGATCGGACTCGTGGCTTTGTTGTTGTAGTCACATGACGATCTTCGATACCCTCTCTGGCTTCACTCCCCTGTAGCCCTCAATATGATCGAACACGCTTCGGCATATTTAGATTCTTGATATCACCAATAAAAACAAAAACAAAAAATGAAGTAAAATAAAATAAAATAAAGAAATTGATTTATCAGTCGATACTTAATCCCATACTGATGTTTAACTCTATATCCCACTAACCAGACAAAATAAGGTAGCCGCTAAATCCTCACTTAATTTATATAACTCTAATCTACTGCAACAAACTATATACTACACCTGTTATACAGTACTTCACCATGTAGATTAGAAAACGCATGTACCGCAACTATAGTTGCGGAACCAGGTGGACCATAGATTAACCATGGTGTGATGTCCAGTGGACAGTCACTGAAGGACACTGTCCTCATGGTCTTGTCAAGATATGTAAACACTTCAGGAGTGTTTACTTCAAGAGAAGGGGAAGATGTAGAGTTGTCAGTATCCATTGAGGTATTGGTGGGTCTGGCCTTTGGAGGCATCTTGGTATGCCCCAGATAGATGATATTTGATTGAGTTACTTAAAAGATGGATATGGTCCAGACTCCCTCATATATGTGGGAGGTCTACCTTCACGGCACCAGGCGGTTGTAGTAACCACAGGTCCATATGAAGAACAGGTACTTGTTACCGCGCTATCCCTGCAAGCCATTGGGGATACTGGGCGCGCTCACCTTGTTACCGTTTCTTAACACACCACACTTGCACAGGATTGGGTGCAAACTCTGGAATTGGAGCAGGCCGCGGTATAAAACCCGTACACCATGTTACTTCAGCACAAAAAAAGGACCAACGCAAAGCACTCTTTCTGGTAGAATTTGTGATTAAAAATTGTTTCTTGACTTTGTAAAAAACCGGAAATTACACTACTTTCTTTATTTTTTTTTTTCTGAGTGAGAATTTTTGCTGGGTTCACTTCTATTAGTCCTGGAGAAGAGCGATCCGGCCGCACCTCAGTTCCGGATTCTCAAACCATAATTCAAAAACAATGTGTGCATTAGACCAGCCTCTACACCATACTACAGGCTAGAATGTAGAAACTATAAACCAGTCTTTGGCAAAATTACGACATGATTGAATCTTAATTTGTATCATTCACGGCCTCTAAAGTTTTTGTTTCCTCTTGGTGAGTCTCCTTCCTGAAACGGAGTATTAAAAAGATGTTTTATGGTAAAGTTTATAAAAAAAGAAGTTAAGATGATAGGAATTATGATATAAGGGGAATCTAAAGAATAAAAATTCTATAATCGTAAAAACATGTAATATTGGAATTTTCACCTGATCACGTGGACACTACAATTACAGGTTTGATCCCAAACATGAATTTACCAGAGGTTTTGAAGAATAATTTACAATCGTCAAAACATGTTTGAAACATAGAACCTGTATACTAGTAAAAAAACAAAAAGAAGCAAGCAATGATGTCAAGAAAGCGAGTTCGCTATTGATTTTTATTCGCAGTCGGAGATTTTGCTAAATCTCATCAGCTTAGACAGTCAGAAGCACTATGTTCCATTCCACGTATAGTTCTAAGTTCTTTGGAGGGTGAAATTTATATTTCCAAGGGCCCAAGATTTTCAATCAATTCTATTGGTTATTACGACTTGAAAGTGAAATAGTGGAATTCAAAGTTACTGCTAGGTTAGGATATCTTGTCAGTTAATTAATGAACCTGTCAGATCAGTGTTTATTATTGAGAGTTCTGATAGGCTACATATTATTTGTATGGAATATAAGCTTATGAGTTTTACGAGGTATGGGTGAGTCTATGAGTAGTAAGTAGCTTAATATTGCCTTTGATATCGTACCTTTGAGAGTGACTTATTCACTAATTTTAGAATCCATTTTTAGCATTATCTTCATTTAAATCAAAATATATATTTTTATACTGCATTAATTGTGCTATTGTACTTCTGTGCTATTGTGTTACTGTACAGTACCACTGTACCATGTATTTTTTTTTTCAATACTATTCTCTATAATCATTGACTCTCTTACTTAGTAGACTAGTAGTGCAATAGTTTTACTCTAGTAGTCTTAGTCTTAGTCTTAGTCTTAGTCTTAGTCTTAGTCTTAGTCTTAGTCTTAGTCTTAGTCTTAGTCTTAGTCTTAGTCTTAGTCTAAGTCTAAAGATATAGTAGTCCAGTCTGAGTTCAGTTCAGTGGCCTTTGCATATTAGTCTACTATTGGATATTGAGTATTGCTTAATATTGATCTCTTTTTTTAGTCTGTCTCTAATCTAGCTAGCACAGATTTACCCACAACATTCATTGCCTATACTAAAGCAACGGAAACGGCCATTTTGTTTGCACTCAAAGATTTAGACCTTGAAGGCTTAGACTCCGAGGTCTATTGCTTTTGCTGCTGCTGACCCTATTGGAATTGCCCTTCAGGTTGCTGTCCCTGTTGAGGTTGCCCTTGAGGTTGTCCTTGAGGTTGCTGTCCCTGTTGAGGTTGTCCTTGAGGTTGTTGTTCCTGTTGGGGTTGTTGTCCTTGTTGGGGTTGTTGGTCCTGTTGTTGCTGATCACCAGAGCTTGCAAGGCTGGTGGAGGAGTAGCCTGGAGCTTGCACTGCCAGAGGCACGGAGCTGGTGATGGACTCCACATCCTCCTCATCGGTGTAACTTGCCTGAGCCAAGGAAATCTCCATCGATTCCAAATCATACACCACGTATGCGCTACGAAGGAAGTTATCACCCAAAAGAGTGCTTGGGTAACGCTGGCTCTGGTCATCGTAGACCTGAGCACCCAAGAAACACGTGTTGCCGTTTTCAATCACCAAGTCTCCCACTGGAACCTTAATCTTGACTCCCAGGAAGTCGTAAATCAAGTTAGCGGAGTCCGTCTTGTGAGAACAGTCAACTTGGTAAAAGCCTTGTTGTTGAGAGTAGCTACCCTGCATCAGCAGAGCCAAAGACTCCAACACGTTTTTAGGCAAGGCCTGGAGAGTGGTACCCGAGTCCAAGATGGCACCGATTGGCTGATCCAAAATTTTGCCGTTTTTCTGGTCGTTCTCCAAGTAGATTTGGTCAAGCTTAACTGCGAGAGTGTCAAGTCTTTTCATTTGTGGGTACAAGCTGACAATTGGAACAGTTTGCAATTGTCCAGTGTACTTCTTATGGTCAACAGCACCAAAAAGAAGCGAACCCTTTGGAGATCCATTCTTGTTCAAGAACAAAGAGTAGGTCATCTTGTTGATAACACCAGCATTCTTCAATTGGCTAGGGAAGTTGCTGTAGGGAGAATCGGTAGCTGTGTGGATAGTCAGCTCTCCAAGCATGGGTCCAATACCCAAAATTCCCAGGTTGGCCAGTGTGTCACTGACCACACCAAAACTCAAGTCCACGTGAGCATTCGAGAATCCAACAGTGTCCATACCCCAAATTCCCTTGGCGTAGGTCAGGTCAACATATTGGATGTAGAAGTCGCCAGCGGTTTCGTTTTTCTTGAATGAATTGGACTCGGCCGTGTTGAAAGATCCAAGGGCTGTGCATGCACTTGCTCCCACATTTGCATTGCCACCTTGAGTGTTTGTTCCAGAAGAACCTGGGTCAGCAAGAGTAGGTGCAGCGCCATCTGGAGAAGGTGCTCCAAATCCAGAATCTTCATTACCACCTTGAACTGGTACTCCAAAGTCGGCACCTTGAGTACCATCTTGGGTACCGTCTTGAACTGGGAATCCAAATCCTCCTGCACCATCACTACCTTGAGGTGGTGCTCCAAATTCAAGAATCTCGGCCCTTTTTTGATAGTTGTTCTTGGCTCTGCAAGTCAAGTCGCTTGCCATGACCCACAAATCGGACGAACCCGTGTCCACCAAAACCTGGCACTTGGCCTGGTTGGAGCCCATCAAAACAGTAGCCAGGAAGTAAGTTTCCATGTTTTCCATCTCAAGAGAAGCAGAGCCATCAGCCCGCTTAATAATTCCGCTTCTCTTACGAGATCCGGGCTTCTTCACGGAGTCTCCACTCAAAATGTCAAAGTCCAATTTGACAGCTTTCTGGTTCTTCGTTTGAAGCTTCTGAAGTTCAGAAATGGATGGGGTGGCGGCAGCTGAAGTCAAGGCTACTGCTAAAGCTAAGACACAGGATTTTAACAACATCGGAGAAACTGGCTTTTATCCGGGACGGTGGTGGTTTAAAGGAGTGTAGAGTAGAATATAGAGAATAAAGTCAGAAGCAAAGGGGGAAATTTCCCCATCTTTATACTTCCAATTCTACGTATGGTCCATACTGGATTATTTAATCGGCATTCCATCCTCTCACCATGATGCAATGTACCTGGCTGAGCCCCGACTTTGATCGCATGGGGCATACGGTGTGTGCAGGAAATAATGCACTCTAAACGTCGAGTGGGGCCAAATCCTAGGCCGGGCCGGCTCGTCGCGCCCATTGACGCGTCACAGGGACGAGTCCAATGCCTGACTCCGCCTGAACCATGAAACAAGACCATTACCGCAAACAGGCTCTGATAAAAAGGAAAGGTCAACGGTTTCCGGGGATTCTGGGGGTCTTTTGGTCTTTAAAATTCTCTCTCGATTGGTTCCAAGTTCAACGGGTGGTTGGTATCCCCGGTTTGGTCGAAAGTCGTTGGGTACTCACTCGTAAACCGTTTGACGTGAGCGCGAAGTGCAGGCACCTGCATCGTCTATGTTCAGTGCAGGGAATCTTATAAACGCGATCTCAGGAATGTGGGCAAGCAAGGATAGATCCATTTCGAGGATTGGGCCCGAGGATAATCCGAGGATCCTCCGAGTATTGGGATTAGATTTAAGTATTTTGAGAAGTTTAAGTGATTTAGTTAGAAGGACCTTGCAACCCCTTGTTGGAAACCCCTCAAACAAGGCGCAGTTTGAGGTCTAGACACGCAGGGCTCTTACTGCGATATGAAACCGCCTTAAGTTACACAATCTAGATTAAGCCATTCAGCGCAGTCATGTGCAGTCATTCCAGTCTCCATAGATTCACGGCCAAAGACCAGATTACTGTACATACATAATTCCAGAAAACGTATACCGAACATACACCGAACATGAATCTACTGAATAAAATCTATTGAACATAAACTTACCGGGTATAAATGTACCATACGAAACCTTTCATACATAAATCCACCATACATAAATGTACCGAACAAAAAAAAACTTCACTTAAATGTACCGAATATAGTCTATACCGAACAAAAGTTCATTACGTCATAGTTTAATTGTAAATCCATTCCGCACATAAGCGTTTCAAAACGACATTATATTGTTAGCTGCGTCTCAAAACCTTATTTTCGCCATCATTGAGAAGTAACACACAGTATATACACTTCCGCGCTCTAAGAAAAATCAAGACATATCTGGACCAAACTCACCCAAAAAAGGCCATCCCAGTTACTAAGCAAAGCCTTTAATTATTTTGTCTTCAGTTCTGGTCTTTTTGTCTTTTATGGAATAGTTATAGTTTTCATTGGAAACGTTTTGTTTGGTTTTTTTTTCCATTTCCTAGACTACTGTCAATAAGAGTTTTTTGCACTCTCATAACCGTCTCCAATCCCGTGAAGTCCAAGTCTCGTGAAACTCAAGTTTTGTAAGGTTGAAGTGTCGTGGAACTCCAATTAGACTTACTAATTGCAGAAAACCATTCTGTAAGAGTCCATTTTGATTGATTTTAATTCGATTACATGGAGTAGTGCATATAAGGGATTGGATTATTAGGACTACACCCATACCTATTACAATATTACCACTATTGGAACTTACAGTTTTGAAAAAACACCTTTCATGTCTTCCCTGAGTCTTATTGGTTCTGGCTTTTTCGGCCTTGAGTCTTCTAGTCTGGTCCTTTTGAGTTACTAAATCACGTGATTCTGTTGAAACATTTCCGAGTCGAGCTATACACTTGATGGCATTTGATTTTTCTACTAAGAATTACCTTACCTATGCTTTGAATAAACCTATAACGGGCTTGTGTGTGTCAATATGGGGTCAAAATTACTTGAATGCAAGGTACCTGAGACTCATGCGCGTTGATGCATCCCAGATGATAAGCCGTTGCGAGAACCTAATTAGGAACTCAAAGGGCCTATTTGGGACATGCAGGTGTAACAACTTTTGAAGTGGGAAGTTTCAAAAAATTCTATAAATTGTTGCATGCTAATGTGTAGGGCCAAGTGGGTTTTTAAAAATTCTTTAGGATTCTTGTTCTATATTTGCGAAACGAATTTAAAGATATTATGCACTATAACTCTATGCTATCACGATACTAACTATAAATTATATACTTGTATTACAAAATTATACACTACTTCTATATATTCCGTCTACTAAATATTACTAATATCATATAGAAGCAAAGTAGAATTGGAATAAAAGTGGAAGTTGAAGTTATTCAAGACATTGAAACGACCCACCCAGTTTTAGCCACACTTTAAGTGATACCTAGCTATTAATTCCTAGGCATGTATTGGCTAGCACTTAGTCTATAGTTCTAACACAAAGACTGGTACTTGAAACTGACACTTAAGACTGATACTCAATACTGATACTTACTACTGAGAATTAATACTACTCGAGGAGTATTCCACTATAGCTGAACCTTCACAGGTCACCTCTTTATGTATATGTAAAACTGTGAACAAGCACCTAGCATGTATGGAGTTAAGGTACTTCGTAATGTGTTGTATGCAGACCAGTGATGTACTATGTGAAGGTTACTAGTGGATGAAAACCCTTCACTCGCCTCACATCTCATATAGAACTTTGGTCTTGTAAGGTACAACTTACATATCCCTGTATATCAATATATACTAAAACATTGGTTGAAAACAAAACACATATTTTAATGACCTTGACTTATAAAAACCCTTTACCTCCTATTAAGCTTCCATATAGTTCCTAACTTCAGAGGTTCATTAAAAAATGGATTGTTCGTTAACAATCTCACGTATATCGCTCTCAATATCATGTTTGATCTGTTCAAAAAGTACCAAAAGCCAGTGCTTGTTTAGTGATAATATTTTCTACATTAAGTAATGACTATTGACTACGCAGTATGACAGCTAGGAGTAATTTACCTCGTATTTATATTATTGATCCGGAGAGTTGATTTAAACAAACAGTGTTAGTGTCGAGTAATCCATAGGTATGTGAAATGTACAAACTAAATGAGCCCAAAAGCTGTATAACAAAGAATCCAAGTCTGAAGTTATCGTGGTTCTATTAAACCGGATAATAGCTAAAAAAGTATTTTACTAATGTGCAAAAAGATTGCAGCACCACAATTTCACACATGGTCTCCCACTGCATTACTCACTGTGGCCCTAAGTGGCTTGACTAACGTTGATCGGACGGGAAACAGTATGTTCCACTTGGTATGGCCGCAACCGGAATTGTTGGACGTGGAATCTACCCAATTGAATACAGGATTCCAATGAGGCAGCAGTGCGCCACAGGAACATTCCCCGCTTTTATTAACCCCGCTTTAATGCAGCTATCCCCAATAGCGCCAGATATATAAAGGGGGCGAGATCCTAGCTTTGAACAGAAGAACTCCACTACCTAATCTTAGATACTTATAGTCTAATACAGTTATCATTAATTAACTAAGATTACCCATAACGCTGATCGGGCGAGTTCCTACTAATAGTAGCCGTTTAGAATACGCAGTATCCGTCAGGTCATCGTTCCTGGAAAAGATCCGATTAACATTGACAAGCCGTTAGAAGCTTAAACCCTTTGCGAATACAGGTTAACGCCCCAGGTCGCATAATAATTCTAACACGGAAGTGTTAAACATGGAATTAACTTGACAGAATGCAACATTCCAAGGGAGTCTGGAACATGAAAATCTACGCTGCATGAAACAGGGGTTCCAATGGAACCTAGAACAATGAAGATCTACGCAGCATGAAACAGGATCTGTAAATGCAAGAGTCTAGACTTATCACCTCTCCAGATATATAAGGGGGACATAAGCCCAGTTATGAACAGGCCAGAACTCCAATTACTTAAAAATAGCTTTACTAAAGAGAATACATTAACCTCCTATAATTACCCAAGCAACTAATCTTATCCTATTGACTGTCTGGGCGAGTTCCTATCATTAGTAGCCCAACAGAATATTCCAGAACACTGTTAGGTCATCGTTCCTGGAAAGATCCTTTATATTAATAAGCACGTTAGAAGCTTAATCCCTTGTGAGTACAGCCCTAGGTCACATAATAATTCTAACAGAAGTTAAAATTTTTTGGTTTGACCAGTAGTACTGATACTAGGTTCTTTGAAACAATAGGTAATGATAGTACATGGATCATGCAACATCTATGAGTAAATAAGACCAATTTTGACACTTTTTAGGTATTCGATAAGTTTTCCAGTGAATTTAAACCACTAGAATACTTTAAAGTTTACGTAAATCTTAATTGAATCTCCTTTCCTGTATATAATCACTTCTTCATCAAAGTATAATTATAAAGCACAACTTTTTAAAGCACACTAACCTAATGTAATTTTCGTTAACAAATTATGAAAAACAGTCTTGGCTGCTGGATACAAAACTTATTGTTTTGTTCTGCTTCTTTAATGAACGTGTGTTTAGTGGTATATGATATTGTGCCTCGGAATTCGAAGCCGCGGTCGGAATTGATTTGTATCAGCACCTCTAAAAGTACACTAACTCAAATAAATTCACTAAAAAAATTCATTGCGACCGCCCAACTGTCTTAATCTTAAAATCTTCTTTTTTATGAACTTTTGCCCGAAAAGTGGTGCTATGCGTTGGGCCTTTTTTGGCTGATAAGACCTGGTGCACGGGTGTTCTTGTCGCAACCAGTTATTTATTCAAAGGTTTGCAACCAATTCACCCTAAACACCTCATCATAATTTTATAATTTTAGTAGAGAATTTTTTCCACTTTTCTTAGGGGTAATAGCTTATACAGAATGAGAAAAAATTTTGTATTTGAGTTGTTTGTTATTTTTCCAATACATTGGCAAGTTAAAAAAAATGCGTGAACCTTATTGTTGTTTTTATTATAGTATTATAGACTAATAAAGTAGGAATAAAGAGTAAAAGTAAATATACAGGAAGTCTTCAGTGAATATCAATGACTACTAAGTAACAACATTTGTCAGATTTTCAGTGAATCAGGAAGTGTAAATTTGTATGTAGTGTGTATAATACAACAGATAAAGGATGGAAAAAGTATCAAGACATATAGTCATTTGACCAATGAAAATAAAATGGCCGAGTCCAAATAATGTGTCATAAAAAAATGAGGTTTATAGTTCAGGTAATAGTCAAACATAACTTCTTTTCAGTTTAGAGCCCAAAAAGAAATTTTAGGTCTTCTCACCATCCACCAAGTGACGCTCTTACCAAAACCTCACCTGGGAACACCATCTCATCCAAGGCTTTGTTGTGGACTGCACTCAAACTTTTAAATTAAATTGTCTTTGTCTCTTTGTTACAATTTCAAGTTACTGGTCAACTTAGGTAAGATTCTTTCCCCACCCTAGAACGCAACGTGTCTGTCAGGAAATTTATAGTTTTTCTCAAATAATTTCTAAAATATGGGCCTTAGTTTTTTTTCTTACACTTTTCCTGTATATAGTAGTTTGACTTATTACTTGTACTTTTAGTCACTTCTGCTATAATCTAGTCCTTCTTGAACCATAAGTTAGGAGTAATAAGATAAATTTTCCAATCATTATACATACAACTTCAATTCAAAATTCCTTTTAATCTGCTTGTAAATTTACCTTGGATACACTGCATATGTGTGTAGACTGGGCAAATCGTCTAAAAACAAAGGGACAAGTGAATCCTCTGATCAACATAATACCTACTTCTAAACCACCCTGATTCTAAAGTTACGCTTGGGATACTTTGTATGAATTCCACTACACGTAAGAGTTTGGCAACTCAATAGAATATCATGGAAACGTACGGCTTGTCTTCTATAGATTTGGGCTGATTGAGAAGATCCCCATCTTAAATTGCCACTAGACATGAGATCCAAGCTGATGCTGAATACTTAAAGTTCACGGAAAATGTAGAAAAACCAGTTTTCACCTCGGACATTAGCTCCTGCTTTTCACTTAACGTTTACATATGTTCACCAAGTCATCAAGTTACCAAGTGAATAAGTTATTAAGTCGACCAAGTCGGCCGAGTCTGAAAGACCGCCGGTCTCTCCTTAAAAGGATTGAATGAGTTTCTTATAAAAAATGAGAGGCACGATATTAGACAAACTATAAGATATCGTTTCTTTAAACCACTTGGCTACTTGATCACTAGGCCACTTGGCAATAAACCAGCTAGTTTTGATACAATGCCTAGCCAGAACATTTAGATAAACAAATAAATGAAATAAAACTTGAGAAATATTACATTATTCACAATTTTTCTTTCGTCATCTCATTTCTCAAGTTAATTTCTCAAATTCATTTCTTTCATTGCCATTTGAAGTCTCAATTTCCTTCTCAATTGCTGAAAATCCGGGACAAACGGCTCCGGGAACGGCTCCGAGCTCGTTCATCCTCGTGCAATAAGTCCTTATCTACACGTGACAAGGAGCGGTTCTGTTCTCGGTGAGACGATCTGCCCTCAGTTCGGGCGGTCCGCGACTGCAGACGAGACGCAGACGAGTCTCTACTAGCCATGGTAAAGAGATCCGAACGCCCGCGTGACTGGGTCTCCAAGTCCACAAGCGAGGTATGAGACGAGTTGCGGGATGCTGAAGGACTTCTCATAGACAAAAATTTCTTCTTCTTTTCATAGGTATGCGAAACGTCAATTCCCGCGAGCCAGTGCAGGAAGTAGTGTTCACCATCAATGGGCCTTTCGAGCAGCTCGTGGATCTCATAGAACGGCTTGACCAAAATCACCGGCACCAAGGCAAACTGGAGGAAATACTTGGAGATTGATACCTTGGAGAAAAACGGCATGTGCAACCGAGACGACTGCAGATGGAGGTTGGTGCTGCTGTTGCCGCGTGAAGATGGTGCCAGAGTCTGACCGTAATGAGAAGTGCCCACAATCATCATGGCCGGCTTATACTCTGCTATGGCCTGTTTCAAGAGCTTTTGTGGCTGGCCAATCACACTCTCAAACACGATGGAGATCTTACGACGGTGGGTATTGAGGCTCTTGATCTTCTCAAAGATGGCATCCGCCATGGACCGGTCTAGACCCTTGTGGCTCTTGCTGTCGAGCACGTGGAGCACAATAATAGTGTCTCCATGTACCACCATCTCCAAAAACGCCCATTCAACGGCCTTGAACGACTCAGAGTCGTTGTTGAACCCAATTAAAAAACACTTGTTGTTACGACGAAACTTGAATTCGGGGTGTTTGGCTTTAAGCGTAATGGCCTGGTGGTGGAAGTCACTTAACGTATCAAATGAAACCTGCAGCGCAAACAGGGGACGAACGGGTTTTTCGTTCAGTATGGTGGGGGCACTTTGGGTATCTTCACCAACTTCAAACATGGCCGAACTGGATTTGGAGCCCGGGACTGACCCCGATACGGAGCTGGCTTCCGAAACGTCTGTTTTAGAGCCAGATATCGATCCTTCGAGCTTTTGAACTATTCCTGATTTGGAAAATCCCGACTTGGAAGACGTTCCCGACCGCGGAGGCGAAAGATGCACGAGTGATGTAAAAGATTCCACTGCCAGACGGTTAGAAGGGTCATAATCGTCATAATAAAGGCGCCCCAAGAGATCGGACTGCGTATTTTCCGACTTGTAACGGTCAATAGAATCATCCGAAATATGATAAAGGAGGGCGTTAAGCTTTGTGTTGATGTAGGTTTCAGTTTCGGCCTCGGAAGCTCCCAATTGAATCTCAAACCCGTCATTTGTGGGTGCTTTCTCCTTGGTGTAGACTTTTTTCTGTTCATCTTCTTCGACCAACTCGTCATTTTCTTTTTCCTCATCATTTTCCGTGTCTTGGTCCTTTTCGTGTTTGGTATCTTGATCCTCGTTCGGGTCTTCGAGTTCTTCTTTCTTTTTGGTTTCTTGGTCCTTGTTATGCTCGGTTTTGGAAGTGTTTTTTGCGGCTACGGAAGTTGTAGCCAGTGTCTTGCCATTTTGGCCGCTTTCTTTGGTCGTACCATGCTTTGGCAGACCCGTCCCATGCGGGTCCTTGTGCTTGGAGAATAAACCCATGTAATGTGTGACTCTCTCAACGTGAGCACTTGATATACGGGCCATATGCAGGTACACACATTCACTCCACTTTCACTCATTCACAATTACTTCCACATTTCGATAATTATTCCTTTTTAATGTCTTATAACATTAGCTTACATAAAGTTTTATTACTGCAAAACATTTAGTTTTTTTGTCACCTGAACTTGGAGCTGTCTGTACTGTAACATTACTGTATTGTCTATTACTCTACCGCATTAGGAAATAGACTATTACTGCCTATGCCTAATTTTTGTATTTTTTTTTTTTTGAATTTTTCTTTTAATCTAGTACTTGCCTATACTTTATACTACTAATTTTTACTGTTGAAGACTTTTCATACTGTTCATACGTTTATTTCTGTTCTCCCTAATTTATACTCTTTGTTATGGTCCTGCATATAATCTATTCTGCTGCTACAGGATCACTAAGGTACTGTATTGTACTACTAGAGAATTATCATACTAGTAATATATCATACTAAAATAGTATTTTACTATTGCAGAAAATTTTACTTCAAAAATTCCACTTCTCAAAATCTCATATACTACGCTCTGGCCATATTACCACTATAGGATCTTAGCACTTGAGAAAAATTTTAAGTTTACGAGCAATGTAATATTCAACTATAATGCTAGGTTTTGCTACCATAAGATTATACTACTTTAACACTGTAATTAGTGACCCCCTGCTATTTTTGTGTTATACACACTTAACGATGCCGTGGAAAAAGCCAGTCACATATCGCAACAGTTGTGCAATGTATGCATTCTGTTAGACATCTCTGTTTTTAATTCCCGTGATGTTGACAAATTCAATCAATTTCATATCGGCGGACAGCCTCAGCACTTTTTGGTGGAACAAACCAGCTCACCAATTAGATGTGACAATACCTATCAACACTCATCAAATTTCTCTAAATTACTTTATTACAGATCCACTAAAAAAAGAAAAGCGAAATAAGTAAGATTTCTACAGAGAGCTACTGTATTATTTACTGACTTCTATCAATTTGTATTATTAGTAGGCCATACTACGTATTTGTTTGTTTATCCTGCATATACACTACTCTACTAAATTATTATCCAATACTACCTATAGCACTTTATCAACTTTCAAAGTTTGACTATACGGTAATAAATCACCCTTTTGTACCTTATAATCATGTATAATCTTTATTAACACTATTTCTCCAATAATGTCTATGACAGTCTATTATTATCGCCTTTAATTACTGTTACTATTCATTTATCTATTTCTATCACCGTCTTCTATTTATACATTTATTGCAGTCACTCATCCTCCATGTAGCGGCCGTTGTTGACTCCCGAATTGTGCTCTACGATTCCCCACAACCGGTCCATCTTCATGCCACCCACTCCGTCCATGATATAAAAGTACCGGTTCTTCCCACCCTTGGTTTCCTGCCACGTCCTGTACGGTAAAGTGAGAGACTCGTCGGAAAGCTTCAAAGTGTTATTTCCCACCACTGTCATAAGCGTGTTGTAGGTTTTTCCACCAGTGGCATTAAGCTTCTCCAAAACAAGCTTTTCGTCTGACACCAAATTTTCTAGCGTTTGTGGCTTGTCCTTGTTATAGAGACGGAAAATACGGGTGACATAGTCTTTGGTTTTGAATTGCACCGCAAGTGCAGGAGTCCAGGTTCCAAACACCAAGGCCAAGGCATAAATATCGTCAAAGTGCGGCAGTTCATAAAGTAATTTCAGCCCATAAACACCCAAAACGGCAAATGAAAGCGTGAGCCTCTTCAACATGGCCACGTATTTAGATCCTGGTGCCTCGTAAAGCGGCTCATACGATAACCGGAAATTCGATGGGAGTGCCACGTCCCGGAACCCTTTACGGACGTAGACTTTGTCTGCGTATAATGTGGGCGACCAGGGGTTGTTGTCGGAGATGATCTCGTCGGTCTCGACCGTGGCATCCCCGGACTTGTATGTGCCTTTGTGCCGGAATAGGACGCGTGACGCCGTCGATAAATTTCTGACCCGGAGCATGATTAGTATGGAGATGTTGGAGTTGGAGATGCGAGCGATGTATGTGTATGTTGTATGCAGGATATTCACGTGATCATCACCCAGATGTTGCACCCACGTTCAGCCGAATTCCAAGAAAACAAAGAAAAGTAAAATAAACAACTTTTTAAACATTAAATTAAAGGTGAATGGATGTGGGTGTCTTTGTTTCACGGCTATCTAGTTTAGGGGTACTTGGTGTATGGGTACTCGGTGTATGGATATCTTTGATGTACGAGTGTTTGATTTGATTCCCTTAATATAACTGTTAAAGATGATACATACAATTTTTTTTTTTTGAAAAAAACATTCAAAGCGTATAAAACATTAAATAATTGGAGTGGTGAATGGAAGTTTGAGGCGTTCGTAAGTGCGTGAACCAAAAAATCTGCAAAATAAGACCCCTCGAAAGATAATTTAGAAGAGAAAGAATAAATCGATAATTTTTCTCATTAAAATTCCAGCTGTATATCTATTTGTCTAGTATAATTGTCTTGTCCATTTATCTATCTGTCTAGGCCTACTGTTTATTTTTTAGTCATGGGTCCGATTGGATTCAAAATCGGTCAAGTATGGCAATAGAATTGGTCAAGTATGGCGAATTTGAGCTTTAGAGTCTCTCAAAGGGTGAAAAAAAGACAGGATGTCTGTATTCAGCATTCAATCCAGGATACCTTGATGAATATGGTACTGGGGCCCCGGAATTGATGTAGAGACCGGAATTTACCATCAGCACCTAAAAAGTAAAAGTACACTAGGCAATAACTTTCACTAAAAATAGTTCACCGTGACTGCTGAAATTTCAAGATCCAAAAACATCCTCTTTTTATAAACTTTTGGCCGAAAAATGGCGCTTGGCTTTGGGCCCTTTTGCACCGAGGTAGCCAGGTGCACGGGTGTTTCTATTGCAACCAGTTCCAATGCTGGCTCATTCACGAGAGTGTTGAACTTGTTGGACATGCGATATGTGTCAACCTGTGAGTGCGGGCAACTGTGAAACATGTTGCCTGCAGGTCAACGACAATAC